>ML425528.1:2216-62531 GCA_005239525.1 Nicotiana knightiana | reverse complement strand
GGGGGGGGGGGGGGTAAAAAAATTTCTTAATTGAATATTTGAGACTTCAACATCTATTCGGAGTCGTATTTGAATGAAATTATTATGGTTGAACTCGTATTTGAATAAGTTGTCAGAATTCATGAGTTTTGTCAGATTGTGGAGTGCGGGCCTGTGTTGACTTTTTAGTTGACTTTGAGTATTTTGTTAAAAATTCGACCTCTATCGTTTGGGTTTGCTTCTTATGGCATTATTTGATGATTTTGAGTTGTTTTTGGCTAGTTTCGAGCTGTTCGGAGGTTGATTTGCGCGGGATGACGCTTCTAGTGTATTGATTTGGCTTGTTTGAGGTAAATGTCTTACCTAGCTTTGTTGAGGAAATATTTCCTGCTAAATGATATTGTTTGCTACATGCGAGGATGAGGGTATATGTATGTGCCAGGGTTTTCATGTGCGGGAGGGGAAAAATTATATGCTTTCTTTGTGCTTGGTTTAGCTTGTGTGTATTTGGCTTATGCTTTATTTAATTCCATGGCTGTGTTAGAAATCCTGTTATAACATATGACATCTTAAACATAATTTAATGTGTTGTTTTCAAGATTTGTTTGCATACTCAACTTGATCGTAGTATCGGGAACCTATATCTACATCTATTATTGTCATGTTACTCGAGCTTCTTTATTTATATTAAGAGATGATGATTAGAGCCTTAGGGCTATGTTAGGTACCATGGGCATTTTCGTGCGGTTGATATGTTGTGGGCACGATGAGTATTTCTGTGCGGTTTGAAATAAGATTGGTTTGTTGGATATTACCGTACGAAAAAAAAAAGGAAGTTGGATTTCTGTTATGATTACTCATTCATTAAGTACCTACATGACTTTACTTTGGTTTCTACTAATGTTGGTTGTTTTCTATGATACTTTCTATTTGATTCCCTTACGTACTTACTACTGTAATTTCCCTTTGGTCTTGTACAGTCAAAGCTATGTCTTTAACTTGTCTGTTACTTTTACACCTATGCTTTTACTTGATTTACTTATGCTACATGTCCTCTTCGAATTAATGTCTTTTCTTGTTATTAGCCAATACCTGCTACATGCCTCTAATTGTCACGTGATTTACTTGTTAGATGTCTAAATCTGCTACATGTCTTCATTCACTACATGCCTTCACTTGCTATATGTCTTCACTTACCATAGGGTTTTTCTTACCATATGTTTTTACCTGTTAAATGCCTTAACTTGCTACATGCTTTCACTCACTACATGATTTAACCTGCTATATGTATCCACTTATTATATGCTTTACGCACCATATGCCTTCACCGATTAAGTGCCTCTACTTGCTACGTGCTTCCACTTGCTACATGATTTCATATATTGAATGCCTTCATTTGATCCATGTTCTTACTTGATAAACATTTTGCTCGTTTCATATACCACTCTACATTGTTTAATTGGATTGGGTGACTTGTCGATTTGTTGTGAGATATACCTTGTGGGAACATTATCATTATATATGGTAGACTAGTTTTGATATATTACTACTCATTCTACTCTTTTGAGTGGTATTATCTAGTTGGATACTGCGTGTTCATTTCTTTGTGTTACGTTGAGAACTTCTCTCGTGTTTGGTTTTTGTTGCGGTTACATATGACATTGATGTAATTGTTGGGATCAGATTGCATGATGCAAATGATTGAAATGAATTTATATTGGGGAATCAATTGCACGCCGCAACAAAATAGGAAATGATATGATATGAAGAGATAAAGACGAAATATGATATGAATAGATAATGATATGGTATGATAATGGAAATCGGATCATGGTATCGTGTTAATTGTTGGGATCCGGTTGCACGCTGCAATGGATTTTATGTGTTGTAGTTGTTTGTGACTGTAGAGTTTATTCTCGGTTTTGTGATATGAGATTTGAGATTATGTTATTTTACGGCCCTCTGCTATTTGTATTCATGTTCGTTCATTACATGATTATGTGTGTACTTTTTCTTATAATTGCTCTTCTTACTTATCAACTGTGCAGGTACAAAAAAATAAGTAGATATATTTTAACTTAAAATCTCATCACTAGTTCATCGAGGTTAGTTAAGATACTTACGGAGTACATGGGGTTGGTTGTACTTATGCTGCACTTCTACACCTTGTCTACATATCTTAGAGTTGCGTAGCTATGGAAGACAAAGCCTTGCACTGAAGACGTTCAAGCGTTCCGGATTCAAGCTACCTCTTGCCCATGGTAGTTTAGGATTTACACTCTGTTTGTTTAAATTTCAACATATAGGGTATATAATCTTCATTTCGATTTGTAAATCTAGATCATAGTGGCTCATGACTTTTACTACCAGTCCTTAAGAAATTTTATAAAATTTAGTTATTTCAATTAGCTAGGAGGTTGGGCAAACTGCTATCACGACTAGGCAGATTCTGGTTCATGACAAGACCCCTCTTGATGGCTGTTTAATGGTTGAACATAAATGCAAAGATTCTTTGTAACGACCACTCCTTGAATGTTGCCTTCTCCAACAAATATCTTCCTTCAAACCTTCGTCCCCATTCCATTGTCATCGGATCCCACATAATACCTATTGCATGTTCGTAACCGGTGCCAACTATTTGCTGACTAATATTCTTTACTTCCACGTGCAACTCGACGAGCATCCACCGTCATTCATTAATTTTACCCCATACAGATAGTCCCTCTACTTTTCGATGACTAAATTTTATGTTAGGGGGAAGTATATATGACTCCTTTCTTTGGCGAAAAAGCTTCTTATCAGTTTCTACCATTTGAAAGGAAGCATGTCTCCTTGCATTTAATGACCTGAAAACGTGTTATCCCGTGATTCGAGAAATATTTTCGCCAGTTACCTACGGAATGATGGCCTTGAATTATGCCGTCGATAAACTTCTCCCCGTCTTTCCACTTTTACCATTCTCTTTTACAAACCTTTCTTCTTCGAATTTTCTTAGAGTTTTTGTTCAACCCCCCATTCTCAGTAAAATTTTCATATTCACATTTTCCATCACCATGTTTTCTCCTACATCTTCTCCCGATTATTCAGGCACTTACATCGGTGGCGGCTCATCCAAGAAGAATAAATCAAAGGAAACCAATGTTGATCCCCCTATTACTAGCACAATCATCCCCTCTGACCCAAATTGTGAGATGAATCTCCAATATCAAAAGGAACTCCCTAACCCTAAAAATGATAGGAGTAGACCAATCAGTAGATATCATTATTCCATTCATCGTACTAGTACACCGATGTGAAAGAAGATTGTGGATGGAATAAAATTGAAGTTTTAGCCCCTAATGAAGTGGAAATGCTCACTTTCAGTAAATTAGGTTTGTTACACCCCATAGTTTTGTATGTGAGAGTACGTCGTAAGTCAGTTGATGTAAGCTTTGAAATGAGATCATCTGTTGAAAGTACATAAAGTAAGTTAATCATGTTAACTTGGAGGTTACAAATACTTAATATAATGGAATGCAAGTTCCAAGAGGTTTGTAAGGCTTAGAAGCTTAACCAATTGAAGAAAATAAGTTTTGTCGAAGGACGACAAGTTGTGAATGATATAAAATTTACTTTGGGTGAGACTAGGGTGTTCAAAATGATAAGGAGGTTATGTTATGAGTTATTTTTTCCTTATGATAGTAATGTGTTATGTTTTGAAGTCATGTGAGTTGTGGAACAAAAGTTGGCAAAGATCACCACAAGTTACATTCATAAATATGCTGAAATTTAGGTCAAATGTAGCTGAGAATTTCTCCCAATACACTTGGAATTAGAGGATGATATACCTATAAAATTGAACATCTACGAGTCTATTTTATAACTCATTAAACCATTCGTTGATACAACATAGGAGTGGAGAGATATTTGTAGTTTTGTGAGACTGCACAAACTGCATAGGTGACAAGTAGGTTTGTCCCTAAAGCTTTTTCAGCAATACATTTCGTGTTATATGAGGTATTTTTGGGACATATTATATATCAAATTGAAGGTATTGGAATTTAGTTTCTAACTCTCTTAACCGTTCGTTCATTGGACATAAAACGATATAAGCGTCTGAAGAAGAGCCAATAATAGGGTGTCAAGCTAGCACCTCTTTGACTTTTCAAAAATTGATATATATAGTCCTTATGTCGTATCTTTCTTCACCTTTTCACATACCACGACCAGAATAAGACCCCTAAACCTATCCACAATTTCTCCACAAGGGTTTCCAATAATTTAACATCCCGGGTACGAAATCAAGAAGCGATAACACTAGAATGATCCCTACGGCGTAAGTATTGCTATATCACTCCTCTTTTTCCTTATAGTTAAGAAAACGTCTAATTTCGGTATTTAATCTTTAAATATCAATGAAGGTTGATAATTTATTTCCTAATAGTTATAACTTACGGGACGGTGATCGAAAACCGTGAGTTCGAGTTGTTCGACTTGTAGTGGGCTATTTTGTAGGGCTGTTTCGTGTTGCTTTTGGGATGTCTATTATGCTGATGTTTTATGAAATTTTGGAGGATAAAAGGTATGGAGAAACACCACATAATGAAGGAATTGTGGGCTGGTCATTCGTCGTTATATTTTTAGGTTGTTTGACACTACTTTTGTTGTCGTTTTATGAATGGAGTGATTAGGGTGTGTGGGGTCTTTTGTGGTAGATTATTATGGATATAAGGTTGGAAACTAATGCATACATATTTTTATTGTTTTGATCTTGGTTCTATTGGTATATGGTATTGGAGGAGGGCCTTGTTACAGGGGAGATACTGCCCAAATTTACGTAAACGAGCTACTAGTTTAAGTTGCAGACTAAGTCTTTACTCAGCACTGATTTTGAATCTCCTTATGTTGTGGTAGATTAAGTTGAGTTGTTTGAAGAATTTAGTGGAAGGTATTAAGGACTCAAGAGAGTTAAGGTATGTTAAGTCTAAACCTTTCTTTCATTTTGGCATGATCCAGTAACTACATGTATTTGATAATAAGACATAAAAAGAAGTTCATATTCTTGGATTTATGTACATTTTTCTAGTCTCATAAGTTACTACATTCTCTCATATCGAGACTTCATATTCAAATTAGTTTTGTCTTCTTTCATCAAGGAGAATAGAGAGTCTATATATATACCTTATTACAGTATTTCCACCACCATCGAGCTATAATCAATGGGCAGGCCCCTATCGGGCAACCTCTGATCAAATGGTGAGTTATATACCGAGCCTACTGTTGCTGAGTGCCTATGAGCGAGCCCAAAATGACCGAGATACAGAGCCTAGTATGACCGAGCGCCTATGAGCGAGCCTAATATGGTAGATTAGTTACACATACCGAGCCTTATAAGGCCGGACAACTATTTTACTTACTACATTGAGAGAGTTCAGTCAGTATCAACAGGTAAGCATATCTTCAGATTATCTTTGACTCCCAGTTACTTTCAATTATTATATTATCAGTTCAATTTCAGCTTTCAATTATTCTGCTACCTTACATACTCGGTACATTATTTTGTACTGACGTCCCTTTTGCCGGGGACACTGCATTTCATGCATGTAGGTCCTCATTGCAAGTTGGACAAACCCTCCCAACAGATAAAGTCAAACATCAGCTTGGTTGGTAAGCTTCACTTCCTCGGAGTTACCAAGTCTAGACCTTGGAGTCTATTTTTATATATAGAGATTTGATGGGTAGGTCGATGCCCTGTCCCGGCCATGGTACAGTTTAGTTATCTCTAGAGGCTTATAGACGAGTCCTGTATATTTTGTATATCAGTAGATGTTCATGGCGGCTTCGTCGACCTGCATAGTTATGTATATCAGCTTTTGGGTATGTTTACCTCATAGATGATAGAGGCGTTATTTTCAAATGATTCATAATATGACCTCATCGGCCTAAGTTGAGGGTTACCCCTCTAGAGTTCACAAGAATAGAGTGGCTATGGCCGAGTATGGAACTGGGTGTCGGCCACGCCTCTTCAGTTTTAGGGCGTGACAAACTTGGTATCAGAGTAGTTCTGTCCTAGGGAGTCTACAAGTCGTGTCTAGTAAAGCCTTGTTTATAGATGTGATGTGTACCACATTATATAAACAGGAAGCTACAAGGCATATAGGAGTCTGTTACACATCTTTCAAATCCAAATCAGGCTATAGAATTGGGTCATAAGAGTTCGAGCCAAGACTTGTGTTTTCTAATGATATAGAGATTCTTTCAATTTGAAAATTACAGCTAGCTAGAGGTCTAATACATCAATATGTAAGGGCATTAGTAGAGAGAGAATTCTTGGCGATGTGGCCCTATTAGATCGTGCATACCAGATGGTGCACTCTAGAATAGTACAGTCAGATATGAATACAAGAACGTTTTGAAATATCAGAAGACATGTAGTGGAATCCTAGAAGGGATAAATATTTAATTTTGTATGGCTCCCCTACAAAGTAAAGAGAGAATGCTAGGCGACCCGAAGAGCCAATGGATAGAGGAAGGGGAGCTAAAAGCGAAGGAATGTTTTGTTGAAGTTTTGAGAATAAGGTAGTAGATGAAAATATTAGCAGGAGAATAAGAAGAGAGTAAATAAAGTATTATGAGTAAGATGTGATAAATGGGTGATAACAGTAAATCAAAATATGATACTGAATTACCTAAGATAAATCCATATCATAACACGATCTAGTCTATTACCAGGAATTTGGTGTCACCTGCACATGAGCAACTAGAATACTGCAAATAAAATCTGAACGAAATACAACTATTTGAAATAAGATAAATAGTAAAGACATAATAGAAAGGGACTTCAGGGACTAAGAAGGCCAACGACTCTACCTCAAGTCTCATTCTGTAAGTAGATCCAGGCAAGAACTCCTCTACACACCGTTGGGACCAACACCGACATCTGCAAAAGAAGTACAGAAGTGTAGCATGGGTATAACCGATCCCATGAACAATGTAAGTGCCAAGCCTAACCTCGATAAAGTACTGAGGAGGCTATGACAAGACACTCACAATAACCTATACGTTAATAATAACAGAATATAGAAATATAAATAAAATGGAGAACTCTTATAAACATACCAAAAGTCGACTACAAAAGGGCCCCAGAACAACATAATCTCAAATCTCGTATTACAATACCTGAAATAAACTCTACATCCACAAACAACTACAACACATCAAATTTGTTGCAGAGTGCAACCCCATCCTAACATCCAACACAATATCTGTTAAAATGTACAACATGTTTCCAATACCATATCATATCATTTTTTTGTTGCGGCGTGCAATCTGATTGCCCAATATAAATTTCAGTATCGTTACAACTTGTAACCCCATCCCCCAATATAAATTATTAGCATAAATAACTCAACACCAATATTTACGAAATATCAACATAAGAAAGAACTCAAACATGCGGAATAATAAGGATCTACCAGTACAAATGTAGAATGACGAATACTACGTAATCTTGAACCTTGGAAAAACATTAATACTAGAATAACTAATGGCTCACATAAGCAGAATGACATAATAATGTGCTTCAAGTAACATAAGAACAGTAAAAGCAAGTAAAACATGAGTTAACGAAAATATACAATTAATGCAATTAGAAGCATGTAGCAGGTAAGAAGATATTGAGTGAGAATGAATGAATCGATACAAGTATCATTTAAATAACCAATAACAAGTAAAACATGGGTAACAAATAAGAACATGTAGCATGCAAGGCATGCAACAAGAGATAAAATGAAGTCATGGAGGTAAATAGTCTAATCCCGCATGCTTTAACCCCATGATGGCACATATACACTCGTCACCTCGCATATACGCCGTTTCCCCAAATAATTCACATAACAAATAGCCCAAAAAGTCCTAATTCCCAAGTCAAAGTTAGGAACGACACTTATCTCACTCTGTAACCAAATCAATCAGCCAACGACGACCTTACCTTTTGAATAAGCCTCAAAACCAATTAAATCTAGCCAATTATCGATCAAACAAATCAAAATAAGCTTTAGAAACTACACACAAATGAAAAACGTTCAATCTTTGATGAATTTGAAAAAGTCAACCCCGGGCTCGCTTAGACAAAATTCGAGATCCAGACCATAATTTTATTACCCATTCACCCCAAGCGCAATTATATTATATTGTTCGAATTTGGCCTCAATTTGAAGTCTAAATCTCATTTTTGCAAAATTTCTAAATTCTACCCAAATTCTTAATTTCTACCATGGAAATCCTAAATTTGATGTTAAAAACTCATGAAAAGTAATGGGTAATTGAAAAAAAGTGGATTAGAGGTTATTACCAATGATTTCTTGGAGAAAAACTCTCAAGAAAATAGCCTCTAGTAACTTTACGGTTGAGAAATGTTGTAAAATGAGCTAAGTCCCATTTTTCCCATCTTTTACCCAGGTGTAGATATCGCAATTGCATACTCTTGTTTGCAATTATGAACACCGCAAATATAGAACACGGATCGCAAATGCGATCAGTGTATCAGGTGCCTAGAAGTCGCAAATGCGACACTTCTTTCGCAATTGCGAAAGGTCCCCTATCGCATGCGCCCAAATTCTTCATAAATGCGAAGATGACAATAGCTACTAGTGGTTGCAAATACGACCAGGATGTTCGCAAAATCGGATGCCTAAACTATGCAAATGCGAATATTTTCTCGCAAATACGAGGTCACCAAGACCACGCCTCTTCTCAAAAATGAGAATCCTTCTTCACAAAAGTGAGGAAAATGCAAGCCAAACCTCTCAATTGCGATATCTGCATCACACACCAGCAATAGGTAATGCACTAGCAGTTGCATAAGTGCCCAAACTCATCTGTAACACATCCACAACTTACCCAAGCCCTTCGGGTTCCAAACTAAACATGCATACAAGCGTAATAACATCATATAAACTTGTGTGCTACCTATAATCATCCAAATAACATCAAATAACAAGAATCGATCATCTGTATTCACATAACCCGCCGAAATGCACTCGAGTCACCCCATCCCCAACCAAAAGTGCGTAAAAGTACAAAGACATCATACGAACCTACCAAAATTATCAAAATACCGATCTGGGGTCTTTTACCAAGAATATTGTCCGTGGTCAAACAAGTTTCATTTAAACCTAAAATCACTTTCTCTTCAAATTTTTGCTTAAAAACTTTCCAAAACCTAACACGGACCTCGCACGCAAATCAGGAAACATCAAATGAAGCTTATAGAGATCTTGGGACACAAAAATAAAGGCTAACAAAATGACCTATCGGATCTTCCCATTCTCCACCTCTACAAGAATAGTTCATCCTCGAATGGACATAGGAAAATACTTGGACTGGTAAAAAGGTTAGGGTAACTACTTAGCATATCGGACTCGGGCTTCCACATAGCCTCCTCGGTCGGATGGTTCTTCCATTGCACTTTCAAAAAAAGGAATACTCTTGGATCTCAACATACGAACCTGCTGGGAGAAAATAGCCACCAGCTCTTACTAATAGGCCAAATTTTTATCTAGTTCCACCGTGCTGAAGTCCAAAACATGTGATTTATCCTTATGGTACTTTCGAAGCATGAAAATATGAAATATATAGGATGTACCCCTGCTAGTGTAGGAGGCAATGCAAGCTTATAAGAAACCTCCTCAACTCTCTCCATGATCTCAAACAGGCCAATAAACCTCGGACTCAACTTTCCCTTCTTCCCGAACCGCATCACGCCCTTCGTAGGCGACACTCAGAAAAGAACCTTCTCACCCACCATATAAGCTATATTTCAAAATTTCTAGTCCGCATAATAGTTCTGCCTGGACTGAGTTGTACAAGTCATTCTTGAATCAACTTAACCTTTTCCATAGCATCACGAACAAAATCAATTTCCAACAATCTAGCCTCTTCGGGGTCAAACCAACCAATCAGTGAATGACATTGTCTCAAATATAAGGCCTCATAGAGCACTATCTGAATACTCGACTGGTAACTGTTGTTGTAGGTGAACATTGAAAGAGGTAAAAACTGGTCCCATGAACCTCTGAAATTCATAATTCAAGCGTGTATAATTTCCTCCAAGATCTGAATAGTCCACTCGGACTATCCGTCCATCTGAGAATGAAACATTATGCTAAGTTCGACCCGCGTGCCCAACCCACGCTACACCGCTCTCCAAAAATGTGATGTGAATTACGTGACTTGGTTGGAAATGATGGAAATGGGCACGCTATGCAGGCCTATAATCTCATGAAGGTAAATCTGAGCTAACCACTTTGAAGAATAGGAAGTCGCCACCGAAATAAAGTGTACGAACTTAGTCAACCGGTCCGTGATAGCCCAGACTACGTCATATTTTCCCAAGGTCAGTGGTAATCCTACCACAATATCCATAGTGATGCGCTCCCACTTCCACTTCGGTATCTAAAATTTTTGAGTCAGTCCAGCTGGTTTTTGATGTTCATACTTCACCTGTTGAGAAATCCAACACCAAGATACATAAGCAACAATGCCTTTCCTCATCCTTCGCCACCAATAGTGTTGTTTCAAGTCACAGTACATCTTGGTGACACCTAGGTGAATGGAGTAGCACAAGCTATGAGTCTCCCAAGGATCAACTCTCTCAACCCATAAAAATTTGGAACACAACTCTATCTCTGAAGCCACATAACTCCATTATCACCAATCACAATCTCTTTAGCACCCCCTCCCCCACTACACAGTATCCCTGAACACCAACAAATGAGGATCATCAAACTGGCGAGCCTTGACACGCTCCAATAACGGTGACTGTGCCACAACACAAGAAATAATCCGGCTAGGCTCTAAAACATCCAATCTCACAAAAGGATTGGCAAAATCTTGAACATCCATGGCTAGTGGCCTCTCAGCTATCGGTTAATATGCCAAACTGCCCATGATCTCTGCCTTCCTACTTGATGCATATGCCACAAAATTAGTCTTCCCCCGATGATATAATATGGTGATATCATAGTCTTTCAACAACTCTAATCATCTCTGTTGTCGCAAATTAAGATCTTTCTGCTTGAACAGGTGATGGAGACTCAGATGGTTGGTATATTTCTCAAATGGAATGTCGTATAGATAGTGCCTCCAAATCTTCGGCGCGTGAACAGTGGTTTCCAACTCTAAATCATGAAAATGGTAATTATTGTCATGAACCTTTAACTACTTAGACGCATAGGTAATCACTCTATCATCTTGCATCAATACAACGCCCAGCCTAATACGCGATGTATCACAATACACAGTATAAGAGCGCCAATAGGCAACACCAACACTAGGGTTGTAGTCAATGATGTGTTGAGCTTCTGAAATCTCAACTCATACTCATTAGACCATCTGAAAAGAGCAGCCTTCTGGGTCAATTTGGTCTATGAGGCTAAGATAGATGAAAACCCCTCCAGGAACCAGGGATAGTAACCCGCCAAACCCAAGAAGCTCTAACTCTTTGTAGCTAAAGTAGGTATAGGCCAGTTCTGAATTGCCTCAATCTTCTTAGGATCCACCCTAATTTCCTCGGAAGATACAACATGGCCCAAAAAGAAACCGAGTCCAACCAAAACTCATACTTTGAAAATTTGGCATATAACTAAAAATCTCTCGGAGCCTGAAGTACGATTCGTAGATGCTGATCATGTTTCTCTCAACTACGGGATTACACCAAAATATCATTAATGAATATGATCACAAAAGAATCCAAATACGGATTGAACACCTAGTTCTTCAAATCCATAAAAGTTGTAGGAGCATTAGTTAATCCAAATCACATCACTAGAAACTTCTAACTAACCATACGAGTCTTAAAAGCTATCTTAAATACATCTAATGCCCTAATCTTCAAATGGTGGTAGCCAGAACTCAATTCAATCTTGGAAAATACCTTGTCACCCTGAAGTTGATAAAAAACTCATAAATCCTCGGCAACGGATACTTATTCTTGATAGTGACCTTGTTCAACTGCTGATAGTTTATACAAATCCTCATCGTTCCATCTTTCTTCTTCACAATCAATAGCGGTTCACTCCAAGGCGATACACTCGGTCTAGTGAATCCCTTATCAAGAAAATACTGTAACTGCTCCTTCAATTTCTTCAACTCAACTGGGGCCAATACGATATGGTGCGGTAGAAATGGGCTGAGTGCCCGAAACCAAGTCAATGCAGAAGTCGATATCTCTGTCAGGTGGCATCCCCGGTAAATCTTTAGGAAAATCCTTTGGGAACTCGCGCATAACTGGTATTGAATCCATGGAAGGAACCTTAGCATTAGGATCGCGGATATAGGTCAAATATGCTAGACATACCTTGTCGACCATACGTCGAGCCTTCACATAAGGAATGACCCTACTAATAGAATGGCCAAGAGTGCCTCTTCACACTAATCGAAGAACCACTGACATGGCTAATGTTACAGTCTTGGTATGACAGTACAAAATAATGTGATAAGGTGACAACTAAACATGCTTAAAATCACATCAAAATCCACCATATAAAGTAGTAGGTCTACCCTAGTATCGTAGCTCCCAACTGTGTATAAACAAGCACGATATACCCGGTATATTATAATAGAATCTCCGACAGGCGTAGACACATAAATAGGATCACTCAAAGAATCACGAGATATGTCAAAATATGAAGCAAAATATGATGATACACATGAATAAGTGGAAACCGGATCAAATAGAACTGATGCATCTCTATGGAAAATCGAAATAATACATATGATGACCACATCTGATGACTCTGCCTCAGTTCAAGATAGGAATGCATAAAAATGGGGTTGATACCCACCAATCCGATCGTTGCCTCTCGGACGACCACTAACTGATTGGTCTCAACCTCAAGTAGTCTGACCACCACCTCTAGCTGCCTAACCCCCGCCTCTGGCTGGGTGTGCAAGTGGTGGATAATTCGGTGACAGGATCATGGAATGAGTACCCTGAAATAGTCTGTTGCTCGCCAATTTAGGACAGTACCTCCTGATATGACCTGCGTCACGCACTCAAAGCAATCCCATGGTTGGCACATACAGTAAATTCGTCATGTTACCTTGGAGGTACAAATATTTAAGGTCATGAAAAGCAACTACCAGAGGGTTGGAAGGTTTAGACAAAATAAGTTTCACTGAAAGTCGACAAGTTGGGAATGTTATAACTCGTACTTTTTGGATTGGAATAAGGTGCTGAACACGATAAGAATATGATATTATGATGCATTCTAGTCGTATGATTGTCATGTGTTATGTTTTGAAGTCAAGAGAGTTTTGAAACGACAGTCGTCACAATTTGTGTTCATAAATGCGATTAAATTAGATCAAATGCAGAAGATCTTTTCTCCCAATATACATGGAATTACAGAATGATCCATATATCAAATAAAATATCTACGAGTCTAGCCTCTAATGCATTAAACTGTTTGTGGATACGATATTGGATTGGAATTTCATGTTTTCGCAAGACCGCACAAACTGGTAGGTGACAAGTAGGTGTGTCACCTACTTATTTAAATGTAGGGACCAAATAAATCCCCAAAAAGGGGAGGCCAAGGGGCCTTTATAATGGCTGAATTAAATCATTCCTCTCACTTATATTTCATACTAAGAACTTCAGATTGAAATCCTGTACCTCCTCCCCCAAAAATCCCACACAAACCTTAGGTGATTTCAGGAGATACGACATGATTCTAGTGCCGAAAAACCCCGGGCAGCTTGGTAATCTCGCTTTCTCCTTCTTGTATATGCATTAGAGTACTAGTTTTAGATGAATAGGTACTAGGTTTTGTGTTTTATATGTATTCTAAGGTAATTTTATTCTTCTCTTTCCCCCATCTAATCATCTACGAGTTATACCTCGATAGTAAAGACTACAACTTGCGAGTTTTGAAAGAGTAGTATGTTGTTTGTTGTGGCGTCAATGTTGGCTGGTTGGGAACATAATTTTAAGTTGAATTCATGTCAGTTTTATATGAGAAGATTTTAATTATGTATTGTTGGTTTTGTTGCTCGATTTGCAAGAAAAGACAAGTCAGAAATGTGTTTTACTAATATAAAAAATAAGTTTTGAGTTGCTGAACTTGTGGACTATTATGGGGTCATCGTAAAGTTGTATTATGGGTAAAAGTTAGTAGGTATAATATATAGAGGTTAATGTTGTTGATAAATTTTAGAAGGAAGAAGGGGTTTAAAACTTTATTTGTTTAGTCATAAATCGAGCTTGCCGCTCGTCGTGATTGTTAAACTCCTTTGAAAGGCTTAATATGAGTATTGTTGGTATTGTTTAGGTTGTTTCTGGTTTTTGTAACTTGTGGAAAGTCATATAGATTGGGGAGGTGTTATCCATTTTAGCGTAGAATATAGTGTGTCATTCAAATGCGATAAGTTATGGCATTCGTATTGTGGCGAAAGTATTGTTCATTGCTTGTAGACATGGGAGCTGCAAATGAAGTTAGCTTGAGGATTGTACGGGATATTTTGAGGTATGTAAGGTCTTGCTTTCTTTTATTTGGCATGATTCTGTAGGTTATGTTTCCCTTTTAAGTAATTCAAGGGGGCGATACTTTGTATACGTACTATACCCACGATTAAGGTCTGTTCACAAGTATAGTTATACGAATGTTAAAATGGATTGAGTTGATAGTAGTTTCATTATTCTTCAGGAGTAAATAGAGCCTTCAGAAAGGTCCTTGTTTTTTATATGTAGCAAGACGTCTTGATGTTAATTAAACATTACGTACGAATGGTCTGACAAATCATAAGGAATATAGTGTCAGTATAATGAGGGATAGTTATATATGAATAGTTCAACAAGGTATCATAATGTAACGTTGCAGAATGATAAGAATGTTTTGACCTAAAGAATGGAACAACTTTCAATACTTACGCATTTGTGTTCTCGAAACTAATAAAGACCGAAGAAGATAGTTATATTGCTCTCAAGTTAAGTAAGGTTTATTATATATAAGGGTGATGTTAAGAGACAATATACATTACCTATGGAGTAATAAATTAGAGAATATGATAAGTTTATCAATAAGAATATAAGTTGATAGAGCGTAAATCGCTACTCTTGTTACGTATTTATGAATGAATATGTATATATGTAACGAGTAGCCTCACAAGATAAGAATATTACATAGCTATAAGTAGAAAGAATGTAATCCCCAAAAATGAGCTGTGATGTGAAATAAGGATAGAAGTGCGATTTAAAAACAGTTACAATGTTCATTATGGCTTAATAATATAGAATACGAAGGACGGCATAGATAGTGGCTAAGGAATAAGGATTGGTTGTTATAACAAGTTACACATGAATTTGTACATTTAAGAATACGAGTTCATCTATAGATGATTGAATAATGCCTCCATGAGTGATATGAAATGAATATATATAAGACGTTATCCCTATGGACGGTCTATGAACGTGTAGGTGTACAATGAAGCCCTATGGATATGAACGCGTAGGTGCATAATGAAGGTTGGTTATGGGTGGTCTCAATTACACGCATAGCCAGACCTCAGTATTATGAGCCGTGTGGATGGTCTACATGTTATGCATACAAGCCACTAGTTATTCATGTTTATGAGCGATCCTTACGGACGGCCTCTTATGAAACACGTAAGTGCCACTTTTATGTTCAGTGTAACCCTAGAGATGTTTGATCTGTCTGAGGTAAATACTCAGATATAAGGTATGATGGATAGAAGAATGTTATAGATAAAGTTCCATAATATGATGGTTTCCATTACAGATAGCATATGGGAACAAGTTTAGGTATATCATGACACGAATTAGATGTATATACGACATTAGATGTTCTCGGCCAATGGAGCCTTCCCATTTCAATCTCCATCCTTTTTAAGGTAAGTTGGAATTCAATACTTAGATATGTTACGAGTCAGAATAAGGTAAGTATGATTCCAGGATCTCATAGACCCTCCAAATTTCTTTCAGTATATCATATATACATGTTAGTTCAGCTTCAATTAAGTTATTCATATATTATTTGTCGGGGCACTGCATTCATGCCTACAGATTCAGGTATCCAGTTTGGTGGGATCTTGTCATAGACGAAGTTGATATCCAACTGACGATTGGCGAAGCTCCATTTCATCTGGAGTACAGCCTAGTCTAGAGTTATCAGCATGTCCTATGCATATATACTTTTGGGTAGCTTGGATCCCTGTCCCGGACATCTTTTAATGTCAAATACTCTTAGAGGCTTTGTAGACACAAGTTCATTTTGTAAAATATGTTAGAGGACTTGATGGCTCGTGTATATTCATGTTTTAAGTATGATGGTTCGTTGATACAACGCTTTCCCACTTATAGTTATACCTTGTGAGTTGTGGTGTTGGACCGTGATAGTTACAAGAAGAATAAGTTCGGCCATGCTAGCTTACGTATGTTCTAGTTTTCATTGATCGATCATGAGTTACAGAGTGGTTCGCTCGGGCCAATATGGTACCAGGTGCCAGCCACGCCTCCCTAGGTTTGGGAGTGACAACGAATCCTCTGGATACGTCTAGCAATCTCTACTGCCCGCTGGAACGAAATATCATCCTCAGTCTCCTTGGCCATTTGTAGCTTGATACCAAAAGTAAGGCCATCTATGAATCTACTCACCCTCTTGTTATCAGTAGGAATCAAGATAGATGCATGGTGAGATAGGTCCAAAAATCTTGTCTCACACTGGGTAACAGTGATGCCACCCTGTTGTAAACACTCAAACTGACTATGGTACTCCTTTCTTAGGGAAAAAAGAATAAACTTCTCTAAAAGTAGCAGTGAAAACTGATCGCAAGTGAATGGAGGTGAACCTACTAGTCTGCCTGGAACATAGTCCTGCCACCATCTCTTGGCAGAACCGGTCATCTGAAACATTATGAAGTCAACTCCATTTGACTCCCCAATACCCATGTTGCGCAACACCTCATGGAAATAGTCTAAATAATCATGTGGGTCCTCATAAGGTGTCCCCTTAAAATGAATATGAAAGATCTTGGTTAACTTATCCAACCTCTTCAATCCTTCACAAAACATCACGTCCCTCTCTTTGGGCTGTGTAACAATAACGGGTTGAACCACTCCAGCTGTTGACTCCACGAGTATGGTATAGGAGCCATGTGCTCTAGAGTGTGAGCAGATGGAGTTTAAGCCCCTACCCTAGCGTGAAAAATAGTTGGTGCCATAGGAAATACTCTAGTCTGGGCCACACTCTCCATAAGGAACATTAAGCGAATTAGGGCATCTGGAAGTACGGGATTAGTAACGAATCCCGCTAGGACATGAGTTCTCTGAAAAGGACCTCTTCTTCCTTCTCGATATGAGGCTTTGCAATTGGTTCTGCTAAATGTGTTTTAGGCTGAGCTCTGCCTCTGCCTCGACCTCGGCCCCTACCCCAGCTAGTATGCAACACGGGCCTCCAGCACTTGCATGACAATGGATGTTGTGCGTGTCCTTACCAATTACGAGAGAATAAGAATAAAATGGCTCAAACATCAGTGATAGAATACAATCGCACGATAGAAAAAACAAAAAGTGAAAGTTTCCAGACCTATAGCCTCTACAAGATAAGTACAGACTTCTACATACCGATCCTCCAGACTCTATTAAGCTAGCTTATCACGCGTGAGACCTAGGCAACCTAGCACTCTGATACCAACTTGTCACGACCCAGAATCCCAACTTCGGGGCCATGATGGCGCCCAATATCTACTTGCTAGGCAATCCAATGTTAGATAATTAATTATCTATTTTTAGAATTTAAAACACCATAATTGTGATGATTAATGATTAATAAAACTTAATTATATAAGATAAATCCATATCATAATACTGTCTAGTATATTCTAAGAAACCTGGAGTCACTAGTACATGAACAACTAGAATACTAGAAATAATATTCGAATGAAATACAATTGTTCGAAATAAGATAGATAGTAAAGACAGAATAGAAGGGTACTTCATGGATGCCAGTAGCTCTACCTCAAGTCTCCAGCGGTAAGTTGATCCAAGCAAGAACTCCTCTACACGTCGTTGGGACAAACACCCGATATATGCACAAGAAGTGCAGTAGTGTATGAGTACAACTGACCTCATGTACTTTGTAAGTGCCGAGCCTAACCTTGACGAAGTAGTAAGGAGTCTATGTTAAGATACTCACAATAACTTGTACGATAATAATAATGGAATACAGAAATATAAATAAAATAGAGAGCTCTATAAACGGACAGAAGGGCAACTACTAGAGATCCCCAGAATAACATAATCTCAAATCTCATATCAGGAATAAACTCTACAGCCATAAACAACTACAACACATCAAATTTGATGCAGCGTGCAACCCCATCTCAACATCCAACACAATATTTGTTACAGTGTATAACCTGTTTCCAATACCATATCATATCATTTCTTGTTGCGGTGTGCAACCCGATTCCCCATTATCAATTCATTTCAGTACCATTATGGCATGCAACCTGATCCTCCAATATCATTTTTATTAACATAAATAACGCACCACTACTATTTCCGAAAAATCAACACAAGAGAGAAATGAAACGTGCAGAATAATAAGGATCTACCAGTAAAAACGGGGAATGGCCAATACTTTGTAATCCCAAACCTTGGCAAAGCATTAATACCAGAATAACTAATGGCTTGCATAAATGGAATGACATAATACGGTGCTTCAAGTAATATAAGAACAGTAAAAGCAAGTAAAACATGATACAACGAAAATATAAAATTAAGGCAATTAGAAGAATGCAGCTGGTAAGCAAATATTGAGTGAGAAATGAACGAATCGCCCAAGTATAAATTAAACAACCAATAACAAGTAAGGTATGGGTAACAAGTAATAACATGTAGCAAGTAAGACATGTTACAAGAGATAATATAGAACAAATGAAGACATGAAAATAAATAGTCCACTCCCGCTTGCTTTACCCCTGTGACGGCACATGTACACTCGTCACATTGTAACTACATTATTTCCCCCACATAATTCACATAAAAAATAGACCAATCTGTCGTAATTCCCTCAAGTCAAAGATATACACGACACTTGCTACCAAATCAATCAATCAACCACGACCTTGCCTTTCGAACAAGCCCTTAAACCAACCGAATCTAGTCAGTTATCGATCAAACAATTCAAAATCAGCTTTAGAAAATATCTACAAATGAAAAAGGTTCAATATTTGATGAATTTGAAAAGTCAACCCCGGGCTCTCTTGGTCCAAATCTGAGATCTAGACCAAAAGTTGAATACCCATTCACCCCCGAGCCCAATTATATGATTTGTTTCGAAATCTGACCTTAATTTGAGGTCTAAATCTCAATTTTACAAACAAACGTAATTTCTACCCAAATCCCTAACTTCTACCATGGAAATCCTAGATTTGATGTTAAAAACTCATAAAAAGTAATGGATAATTGAAATAAAGTGGAGTAGAAATGCATACCAATGATTTTGGGGAGAAAAGCTCTTAAGAAAATTGCCTCTAGTGTGTTCAGGGTAGAGAAATTGTATAAAATGAGCTAAGTCCCGTTTTCCCCATCTTTTACCCAACTACAGGTCTCGCAATTGCGAACTGTTAGTCATAATTACAAACATCGCAAATGCGATTAGTGCATCAAGTGCCCAGAAGTAGCAAATGTGACATTTGGTTTGCAATTGGGGAAGGTCCCCCATCGCAAATGCAACCAAATTCTTCGCAAATACGAAGATTATAATAGCTACTAGTGTTTGAAAATGTAACTAGGATGTTGGCAAAAGAAGCTGCCCAAACTTTGCAAATGCGAACAATGCGAGGTTACCCAGCCCAGGATCCTACTCGCAAGTGCGAACCCTTTTTCGCGAAATTGAGGCTCGCAAATGTGTGCCAAACCTCGCAATTGCGAGATCTGCATCGGAAACTAGCAACATGTAATGCACCAGCAGTTGCATAAGTGTCGAAACTCATCCGTAACATATTCAGAACTCACTCGAGCCCCTCGGGCTCCAAACCAAATATACCGAAAAGTGTAATAACATAATATAAATGTGCTTGCTACCTCGAATCATCAAAATAACATCAAATAACAAGAATCGATCATCAAATATCATAATTTTACAACTTTAAAACTCATCACAATTATTTACATAACACACCAAAATGTGCTCGGATCACCCCGACCCCCAACCAAAAGTGCATAAAAGTTCAAAAACATCATACGAACCTATTAGAGTCGTCAAAATACAGATCCAGGATCGGTTGCCAAGAATGTTGATCGTGGTCAACTCAAGTTCCATCTTTAGCCTAAAATTACTTTCTCTTCAAAAATTTTCTTAAACTTTACCGAAAATAATGCGAATATCGCACACAAATCAAGAAACATCAATGAAAAAAATAGAGGTCTCGGGACACAAAAATAAAAGGCTTAAACTTAAAACACTCTATCGGGTTGTCATAACAATGGTCCATGATGAAGAAGAAACAGAGGACGATGATGAAGTGGTTTCTCTTCAATGAAGAAAAAGAAGATTAACTTCTTCGGCTCAAGAGAGTCAGAAATGGTTGAAAACGATGAGTCCCATTTTAGGGATCCATTTTGTTGCTTCCGGGAAAAGGGGTTCCACTTGTAATATTCCTCCACCTCCTACTTCAACACTAATTGTCGCACCACAAGCTCTTGCCTCTCCACCGGCACAATTTGAACAAGTGGAAGATGTTTGTTCCCCTCGATCACCCGATCATGGAACATTGAAAACACTTTTGTGGAACCCATCCAAAACCCTAATGGTAAATGTAGTGTTACCTTTTTGTTTAGAATGAATTCCACTTGCTTTCCAAGCAGTGGGAGTTGACAACTACTTGATGCCTTTTGCTTCAAACAAGGATCGGAGAAAGATGGAAGCTCTTTCTGCGGAATGCCTGATCATTAACATCATGCAATTTTTCGCTCAATTATCCTATTAATCTTCTCTTTTCCAATTTTTCTTACTAATCATTATCTTCAATAACTTTAATCTTTGGCTTTTCAGGCTAACATCCTTGCCCCTAAGGGCTTACAAAATATAATCCTCGCCAAAGAACTTGCTTCCTAGAGGGATCAAATTGTTTTTGAATAGGACCAACTCGTTGTGCGCCTCTTGGATTTAGAGGCAAGACTAGCTCAGATGGGCGAGCTTGAAGCCTGGTTGGAGAAATCTAAGCAAGAAACAATGGTTCATAGCCAAGAAGCCACTCAGTTGCATATAGATGTTGCTAAGTTGAAGGTCAAGTGGGTTCGGCTACAGGATGTTGTGACCGTGGCAATGGAACATGAGTCTACTTCCATGGAAAAAATCAACAACTTGGAAGCAAACTTGCATTCCAAAATCGAGGAAGTTGTTGCAGCCGAGGGGAAGAGAGCAAAAATGAAGGAAAGGCTCAAAAGGGTCATGGAGCAAAACTGCAAACACGCAAAGACAAATACTACCTTTTCCATACCTATGACATCTTGAGGGTTGAAATGTCCTTCTGCAGTCAAAAATCAAAAAGCTCCAAGCCAAACTCCAGGATCAAGAAGATTCTTTCCTTCTTGAAAAAACTTATGCAATTTATCACACGAGGAAGAAGACTTTGGAGGATTCCAAATAAGGCATTTCAAACATAAATGACTATATTATTGAAGCTCTTAAATTGGAGACAACCTCCTTTGAGAACATTCCTACTCGGCCCACAACTTCAAGCTCCTCCAGCACTTGTTCCGAGTCCTCAAAAATCAAGGAGGAAGCTGAGGAAGAAGTGGATAAGGATAAGGGTGAATGTATTGAACCAGACGCTGAGCATCCTTCACCTTCAAAAGATGTAGTAGAGACTTCTTGTTCGAGAATTTATGTGCAAAGACATCTTCTTCCATTTAATAAAGTTCGAGAATTTCTACATCCAATAACTTTTAATATCGGACATTCATATTTTCAATTTTTACCCTTTAACTATGAGGGTTTGGTAAGAGAGGGCTCTTATGTTTACAGTATTCTTGAAAAGGACGTCTCATGTTCATTCTGGAGCTAGCATTTGAATTTAACTAACTTTTAAATGGAAAAGACCATGTTGTATAATTGAGATAAGAAATAAGATAAAAACAAAAGGACTTTAATTTATTCCTTCCATTTCCAAAAGTACATTTACACGAGCGAAAATTTCTTAAGTAACTAAGGTTGTCAATACACGTGGCTAACTTGTACTACTTATTTCTATGGGGATGATCATTCAGTCCTCGGTCCTGACTCGAGGCCTTTCAAAACAACTGACTTTTAAATTTTAAGTTCAAGATACAGCTTTCGGTTCTAATAGCCCCTGATTTTTTTTACACTTAAATGACCTGATATACAATAATTCTCCCTAGTGTTCTAATGCAAAGTGAATTTGAACATTGGAGTTCTTGTTGTTGTTAATAATCCTTATTCATAATATGCTTTATGTTGCTTCCTCATTAAAACCTTTCCATAAAATCCAGTTAGGAGAAAAAGTGAACGAAGGAAAAAGGAGTGCAGCATATACATTCATTATCATCCAGGATCTTCAACAATAATACCTTTTGATGTGAGTCACATTCCAATTGTTTGATAATCTTACTTCATCTTGCTTTTTCAATTGATATGAACCTTTATCGGTTATAGCTAAAATTCGGTAAGATCCTTCTCATATTGGTCCCATCTTTCCAGCATTGATTTCATGGGTACTTTGAGTCACCTTCCGCAAAATCAAATCTCCGATTATTAATATCGAACATTTACTCTGAGATTATAATAATGTTCCATCCTTTGCTTTTTTGACATCATCCTTATATAGGCTAAGTTTTGACACTCCTCAAGAAAGTCAAACTTAATCAACATTACTTCATCATCCTCCTGCTCGTTTGCTCTAGAATACCTTATGGTTGGTTCTCCAATCTCCACCGGAATCAAAGCTTTTGTACCATATACAAGGGGAAAAGGTGTTTCTACTATCCTCGACTTTGTTATCATTTGATATGACCATTAAACGCCCGACATCTCATTTGGCCAATTGCCTTAATCATCCTAGAATTTCTTTTTGAGGTTTTAAATTATCACCTTAATAGTTGACTCTGCTAGTCCGTTAGCACTTGGATGATATGGGGAGGATTTGGTCCTTGTAATCTTCAATCCTTCTAGAAACTTTGGAACTTTGGAACCTATAAATTATGGCCCATTTTCACAAGAAACTTCTTTTAGTACTCCAAACCAGCAAATAGATTAATTCCAAATTAAATCAATCACTTCTTGCGCTCCAATATTTTTGAAAACACCTGCTTTAACCCACATAGTAAAATAATCAATTAAGACTAAAAGAAATTTCACATGTCCGGGACCCTGAGGAAATTTTACATGTCCGGGACCCTGAGGTAAAGGACCAACTATATCCATCCCCCATTTTATAAATGGCCACGGTGAAGCCACCGAATGCAGAAGCTCCGTCGGCTGATGCATAACTATATCCATCCCCCATTTTGTGGAAATGATGCACATTTTTGTACAAATGCCTTTATTCTTGTTCCATCCATACTAATAGTAACCCGCCCTTATCAATTTGAGAACCAATGGGTCAGCACCGAGTGATTTCCATAAACCCCTTCATGAACTTCTCTCATCACATAATCAGCCTCTAATGTCCCTAAACATCGAGCCAATAGTCCTCGAAAAGATCTTCGGTATAATTGAATCAACAAGATAATAACGAGAAATTCACAGTGCCTGGGAGGTTTTAGAATCTTCAGGAAATTCCATCCCTTAAATATTCCATAGCCACATTTCTTCAATCCCAAATTAGGTTGGTCCAGTTAACTTTGCAATACCCATCCACGTCCAGGACTGAATGCAATAGCTGAACAACTGCACCCGAATCAGCTCCTTTCATTTTTGTGGATGACCTTAAATTGGCCAACGCGTTTTCTTCCACGTTCTCTTCCCTTGGGATGTGAATTACCAACCACTCCCTTAACCAAAAAATTAAGACTTGAACATTATTTAAGTATTGTTGCATGCACTCTTCTTTGGTATCAAATATTCCATATATTTGATTCACTACCAGCTGTGAGTCGCTTTTTACTTTAATTACCTCGGAGCCTAGTCCCAGGGCTAATTCAACTCCTACAACCAAAGCCTCATATTCGGCTTCATTATTAGTCAAATGAGCTGCTCTAATAGACTGTCTCAAGGTCTTTCCCAAATGAGTGATTAGTACTATCCTAAGTCCAAAACCTTTTACATTAGAGGCTCCATCTCTAAACAAGGTCCACACATCGGAGATAGTTTTTGATACAAGAGCATCTTCTTTAGCAGCTATAGCCATTATACCCGGACTAAAATCAACCACAAATTCGCCCAAAACTTGTGACTTAATTGTAGACAGAGGTTTATACTCAATATCGAATTCACTAACTTCAACCACCCATTTAGCAAATTGACCCGATAATTCAGGCTTATAAAAGACGTTCCTCGAGGTAAAAGTCATCACAACGCCTATGGGGTGACATTGAAAGTAGGGTTTAAGCTTTCGAGAGGTGACTACGAGAGATAGAGCAAACTTTTCCAGGTGCGGATAACGTGTCTCTGCTCCCGATAGTATTTTAATAACATAATAAAAAGGGAATTGTGTACCATCTTCCTCTCGGACCGTGATTGCACTCACCACAACTTTCGATACTGCTAAATAAATTAATAATTGTTCTACTTTCTTCGATTTTGACATTAGCGGAGGACTAGACAAATACCTCTTTAGGTCTCTCAGCACTTGTTGGCGTTCCGAAGTCCAAGAAAATCGTTCTTTTGGATTCATTTTAATTCCTCTTTGAGAAACCAAGAAGCCAATAAACTTCCGGGACCCAACTCCAAACGCCCATTTTTCCGGATTGAGCTTCTTGTTGTATTTTCGCAAAATATCAAATATCTCTTGTAGATGGGTCAAATGATCTTCTGTATTGAGATACTTAACCAACATGTCATTAATATAAACTTACATGATTTTACCAATTTGACACTCAAACATCTTATTAATGATCCTTTGATAAGTGGCTCCGGCATTCTTAAGCCCAAAAGGCATCATATTATAGTAATATGTGCTAGAATTTTGTGTCAAATGAGATTTTTTCTTGATTCTCCGGGTGCATTCTAATTTGATTATACCCGAGTACGCATCAAAAAAATTTGTCAATTCATGTCCCGCAGTAGCATCGGTCATTTGGTCAATGTTTGGCAAAGGAAAAGAATCTTTATGGCAAGCCTTATTTAGATCTTTATAATCTATATACATTCTAAACTTATTATTCTCCTTAGGTATTGCCAATACGTTAGCAAACCAATCTGGATAGCTTATTTCACGAATTGAGCCTATATTCAGTAACCTAATTACCTCCTTTTTAACAAACTTGTTCCTGACCTTAGCTATCGGCTGCTTCTTCAGCTTTACCATAGGGAATTTAGGGTCCAAACATAACTTGTGACAATCGCTTACAATGGAATACCTGTCATGTCTGAATGAGACCATGCAAAACAATAAATGTTAGTTTTTAGAAATTTAATAATTCCAAGTCTTAGTTCGGGGCTCAACCCCATTCCCAAATGGAACTTCCTTTCTAAGAATTCTGTGAACAGAGTGACTTGTTTGAGCTCCTCTGTGATTGAATTTGATGCATCCATTTCTTAGGATACTTGGAAAGATCTAGGAACCTAATAAAATTTCGATATCTCCTTTTCTCCATCACCTTCAACCAGGAACGGAAGGGAAGTGGGAATAGATTAATGTAGTTACTATTGGCTTATTCCCTCCGCCTTGCTACTAAATAAGGTGACTGCATTCATTTCCCTCGCAACATCTTGATCACCTCTAATCTACTTGATCCCATGCGGTGTAGGGAATTTTGGCAATTGGTGGTAAGTTGACAGAATAACCTTCATTTCATGGGTATGCCAAGGATTACGTTGTAGCCCATATCTCCATCCACAACTTCGAATAAGGTGGATTTCTGTAACGACCCAGCCGGTCGTTCCGAGAATTTAGCCCCGTTTCCCCCGTTTCTGCTTCATTTTATGTGTTTCAACTTCATTTATGTGTGTTGGGTCGGTTGGTTAGGGTTCAGAGTGGTCATGGAGCATTGAGGCAATTACTCTCTCAAGGTAGCCTAATAGTTGAGAAAGTCAACTGAGAGTTGACTTATTGGTGAATGACCTCGAAATGCAGATTTTATGGCTGGTATAGCTTCGTTAGGTGATTTGGGACTTAGGAGTATGTTTAGAATAATTTTGTGATGTCCGGTGTAGAATTAGGCTGGAATTGGCGAAAGTTAGTTTTTGGCGATTTCCAGTCGGCAGTGGAAAATAGGCTATCGAGGTCGGAATGGAATTCCAAAAGTTGGAACAGTTTCGTAATGTCATTTTGGATATATCCGCAAACGTTTAGGTTAACCGGAGGTGTTTTGGTTGGTTTCGGCGTAGTTGGCGAAATTTGGAAGTTTCAAAGTTCATAGGCTTGAATTAGATGTAAATTTGGTGTTTTCCTGTTTTGTTTAGTGTTTCGAAGGCTCGACTAAGTTTGAATAATGCTAAGGGGGTGGGTTGGTATGTTTGGTTGGGGCCCTGAGAGACTCGGAATTGATTTCGGATGGTTGGCGGGGGTTTTTGGACTTGGGAATTTGCAGCAATAGCTGCTGGTGTAAAAGTTCTAGTGTTGACCGCACCTGCGGTCGGGAAGCCGCATGTGCGATGTCGCAGGCGCGATGGGAGGAGCGCAGGTGCGAAAAGGCTAGGCTGGGGATTCTTCCGCATGTGCGATGTCTTGGCCGCAGGTGCGGAAGATTGGCCGCAGGTGCGGAATTTGGTCGGGTACGTGAAATTCTGCAGGAGCGCACCTGGGACCGCAGGTGCGGGTCCGCAGGTGCGACTAAATGTCCGCAGGTGCGGAAATAACTGGCAGAACATTATATAAAGGCCCTCCGTGAAATTCATTTCATTTCACCATTTTTTCATGTGAGATGAGCTCTTTTGAAGGCAGATTGGAGAGGGGATTCGTGATTCTTCAGTGAAGGTAAGTTTTGAAGTTATTATCATCGTTTCTATGCTATTTTGTTAAGACAGTGTTGAAAATTTAAGGATTTGGATAGGAAAAAGTTGGAAAAAATTGGAGGAAAGAATAGGGATTTCTTTTGAGGTTTTGGAATGGCAATTGTGGTCCGATTTTGGTGTTCTTGATATATATAGAATCGTGGGAGGAAGAGGTTTCTAATAATTTAAAATTATTGAATTCCGAGATGTGGGCCCAGGGCTCGGTTTGGCCGAATTTTGAGATTTTTGATTAAATTGATAATTTTTGATTGTGTTGTGTTCCTTGAGTATATATTAATGATGTTGAACTGGTTTTGGCTAGATTCGGAGCAATCGCGAGCCAATTTGAGGGGCAAAGGCATAGAGGACTAGTGTCGCGGCCCGGTAGAGGTAAGTAATGGTCTTAAATCTAGTCTTGAGGGTACGGTACCCCGAACTACATATTTTCACACTGATTTTTAAAAAGGCGCATATGTCGGATGACGAGTATGTGGCGCGTACTGATTTTTGGATTGGACTAGGTCCTCTCCGCGTAAACTAATGAGTTGCATATTTACTCAAAATCTTATGTTAAATTATGTTGTAAAGATTTGTGAAATATTTGGGTTGTACGCCGTGTTTGGGGCCTCGTGTTGATCTGTTTAGACCCCTTTGAGGGCGTTTTACTGTTGTTTTCCTCACTACCTGTTGATGATGTTACTCAGCATCATTGTGCATACTGTTTTATTTGAAACTCAGCCTGATTTACACTACATGATCACTAAAATGATGTTTTCGGGTCGAGTACCCCGTTCGATTACTTCGCCCGAGGGGCTTTTCGAGTGGTTCCACCGAGTGTGGCCTAGGGCCAAGAGTGATGGTGAGGTGCTGAGTGATATTAGTGCTTGGGCTAAAGGAGCCCCTCCGGAGTCTTTACACACCCCCGGTGAGCGCACCGAGTGCGAGTGATTGAGTAATTGGGAGGCATGAGTGGATGTGAGGTGCTGAGTGATTGTGAGGTGCTGAGGGATTGTGAGGCATGCCTGAGGGGCTGATTATGAAACATGTTTTTCCTGAGGGGCTAATTATAATTTTACTACTTTCATTTGCATACCAAATCCTTGTTTTAGAGTTTTTAAAAATGTGCATTGTTTTAAGGACTTTTGTGAAGTTGATTTCTAAGGCATGACGATTTCGTATATCTATGTATACTATTGGAAAGTAAGGTTGTGTATATTGTGACTTGATGACATTGATTTTTATGTGATTCCTTGCTACTTAGACTTGATTTATTTCCATTACTACTGAGTTGGCATACTCACATTACTCCCTGCACCTCTGTGTGCAGATTCAAGAGCAGATATCGAGCGTTAGCTTTTATATATATATATATATCGCAGCGGAGCCGGATCATGGGGATATAGAGGTAGTTGTTCAGCGTTCGCAGTATCTCTGCTTTCCCTTCTTGTTGTATTTAGCTTTGATTCGGAGTTTTGTATCATAATACTTTATTTTGGCTTATTTCACTAGATGCTCATGACATGTTAGCTCCGGGTTTTGGGGATGGCAGTACTGTATATAAAATTTTCCTATTATATTAAGAACTTTCTGTATATTGTTATGAATTTCTCGAAACTTAAATGGGATTTTCAAAAGGAAATATGAACACGCGGTAGTCGTCTAGCCTAGTTCCACGATAGACGCCATCACGGCCGATTAGGATTTGGGGTCGTGACAGTTTGGTATCAGAGCCCTAGGTTACATAGGACTCGACGGTCATGAGCAGGTTTAGTAGTGTCTTGCGGATCAGTACGGACACGTCTGTACTTATCTTCGGGAGGCTGTGGAACCCTTAGGAAAATCTCACATTATTAAAATTCTTGTCGTGCGAATCCATTGTATTCAGCCAAGAGCGTAACTGTTTAATTTCTTCCATGTCTTCGAACGCGCACGAGGGCGCTTGGTATCAGCTTTGCATTGATGGCTCGTGGATTCCATGGATGAGATGTGATTTTGGCATGTTGGTAATGGGCCAGTCTGGAGGACTTGAGGCCGGATTTATTCTATGGCTTGATTGCCGAGATTTTTGTTGTGTGAGCACGTGTAAAGTGGGGACTTGTATTTCCATTTGTGTTCTTATTTCTGAGAATTTGTGACTAGATGCCTATGTAGTGGGTGTGAATTGATGGTTAGATGTGTTCAGACTGTGAAATTTGTCGAAAGGGTTGGCCGAAAATGTCGTAAGATTTATTGAGTGTTTGATTTCTGTCTCGATTTGGTATATGGCCTGACTTGTGAGTATGTTGGAAGACCTCTCATGCTGTGTAGTTATGGAGTGAATCGGATTTCTCTGTTGGGTTATGAGTTCCTGGTGATGTCTTTGAGTTGATCATTGCCCCAGTAAAGTTCATGTATTTGATTAACGGTGTATTCCAGCCGTCTTAACACTCCTTGCTATTGTATTCATTGATGGTGCCCTGGCATATTCGCGTAAGCCAGGAGTACCATACTCAGTATCTAAGGATGGCATTATAAGGATTTAGGGAGGAAGGACTCTATGCCAATTCTCCGAGTGTGAATTTTGGCTCGGTTCAGTAGCATTGTTGGGACACGTGGTGTCCAGTGAGGGTATCCATGTAGTCAGACATGTGTGGGTAGAGCTTCCAAAAGCTCGAGATTTTTGTGACCACTGCTCCAGTGTTACTTCTGCCATCAGCTTCAGGTTTTTACCGCATATCGTGGTGCCTCGAGGGTAAGTGTTGGTTGTGTTCAGATGCATGAAGGTGTAGTGATTGCGTGATAATTCTGGTCTTCAGAAATGTATGGAGAGACAATAATTGAGGCTAAGAGGGCAGGGGTATCCCCTGCGAGTTGTCCTAGGGTGTGTGGTCCCTATGTAGTTCTGTAATGAGTTCTCTTCTACTAGTAAGACGATATATGTTGTAATTTGAGTTTAGATCGCTTGTGGGAGTTGGCATGACCATCATAATAGTGGATGCGATATTGGTAATTGATTTGATTGTTAGATGGTTTGGGTCATATAATCTTATGGAGGATTTAGTTGAATCCCACCACATCATGGTGGCAGTGATAATGTGTGGGCATAGTCTTGTTTGTCTTGATCCTTGGCTTTGAGCCAAGTGGGAGAGTTCATTATCGATAAGTTTATTACAATATTATGTGTTGTATTGGTTTCAGTTCGAGGTATATTGGTAAATCAGCTATGACCTGCAGGCATGGGGTCTGGGAATATCACGAGTAACAGAAATTTCTTCGATATAGGTTGTAATGTACTTGTTTGAGTAATTGGGTTCTATTGAATGATTTAGTGAAGATTGTAAAAGGCATAGTGTGTGTAGTGTATGAATTTTCCTGTAGCTTCAAGTGAGTGGATTACTTTCCTAGTATATTAGTGTGCAACGGGGCAGGTCGATTCTGTCTAATTGGTCAGTGTGATTGAGATTTATGTTAGAAGATGTCAAGACTTGTGGTATTCTACATATCGGTATCAGGAAGGTGAAGGTAATGGCTTTAGATTCGTAGAAGCCTCTTCAGGGTAAGTTTTTCTAATGTGGTGCATTTGGGTATGATTGAAGGAGTATTTAGTCGCTTATGAGCCTTAGACGGTATGTTTTTGTGCTTGGGTCGCATATGGTGAGTCTGGTTTGCAATTTGTGGTATTTCGGGGGGAAGAAGTATCAATTGGAAGGTAAGTCAGAAGAAACTTGGGTAAATGGGGCAACTTGGTAATAGGTCCGATCGGCATGGTAAGGGATACGATTAGTTCATTGGGTGTTCTTAAGGTGAAGAGTTTTTCGGGTCTTTCTTAGCAATGCTCTTGGATTTTTGGTGGGCCGCGTAGTTGGTTGAGTTAGAAGAATTCAGTCGTGATGGGTTGGTGTTGTGCAAATGTGATTTCGGATAGTTCCGGATGGTTTCTACCGCGGTTAAGGGTGCATATTTTCTTGTGGCGTGTAGTGAGTTGTTTCCAAATGGGATCAAATGGAAATTCTTAGCTAGTTGGGTACGTAGTTTCTTGTAGCTCAGAAGGGACCATGGAGTACCCGTATTTTTTCTTAGGTTGGCATGGCATGTGTGGTATGTTGGGTGGAGTTGAGATTTGCATATGTGAGGTCACAGTTCGGTTCTGGAAGGAAGGTCATGAACTCTTAATCAGCATGGGCAGTTTCAGATGACTAGGTGGATTATGTCACTAATTGGTACGATGTGGTGAGGGTATATATATATTTCGGAAAGAGCAATGTGTTTGGGTTAAGGGTACTTCATTGGTATTGAGACGCCCTATTGTTGGATCGACTGTTGATATTCAAGGTTGCTTGGTAAACGGAAGGATGTTAGGAGTATCCCTCGTGGAATGTGTGAGTAATTGGGATTTGTTATGTATTCAAGCGGTGGAGTTGTGATCAGATATGGTAATCCATACGTTTCATGGACTTCGAGACTGAGAGTTCTCATAAACAGGAGATTTGTGGAAGTGAACTGTGAAGATGCGAGCTGAGCTAGTTAGATGTTAGTATGTACCATGATTCTGTCATTATGAACTTTTCGGTAAGTTATATACCTGTTGTGGGTGATCAGAGTTAATTTAGGGTCACTGGTAGGCTAATATGGGTGTGTGTTCTGCACCGGGTCAGAATTGTTGGCTCCGAATTTCTATTATTGAGGAAGGTACCATTCGATTGTGATTGATTTGTTCATGTTCGGGAGTGATCTATGAGTTACCCTTCGTTGTTGCGAGGAATGGTGATTATTGTTCATATGCACGTATGGTGTGGTTCTAAGTGGGCTTTATAGCTAGATTTGAGTAAGAAATGTAATTGGGTGTTGCGGGATTGAGGCGTGTTTGTTATATACCTTCTATTTCTGGTGGCATGGTATCGTCCGGTTCTCCCCTGTGGTTATGGCGATGCCCTTTGAGTACTTGATGTCGAATTTCGAATGGTTATTGATTTTTGGGCAAGGTGTGCTGAAATATTCCAAGTGGACCAGCGGTTGGATGAGATCGCACAGTGTAGCGGATGTTATGTAGGGGTATGACCTTTGGTATCGGATTCATGTATTTTTTACTTTTACGGTGTGTGCCAGGCTGTTAGTGTGATATGGTGATGGTAATTGTTACTGGAAGGATAGTCCTCTCGTGTGGATCTTTCATGTAATTTGATTTCATTGGGGAATTGCTGATTAATGCACGAGTTGCACAGGTTTTGGCTTCGAATTGTATCGTGGTGTCATGTCTTCAGGGTGGTTGTGATGGATGAGAGAAGGTCATTAGACCTAGAATGAATATTTTCAGAATTTTCTACAGCATAGTTGGAAGGACATATATCGGGAGTCGGTTTAGAAATATGCTATAATTCATGTTTAGGAAGGGAGAGTTTCATGTCTGGCTGATCGAACGAATTGTTGTTAGTTCTATGTGCTTCTTTCATTTCGGCAGTGTATGGAAGTGTTAGAGCGAGGCATTTCTTGATAAGAGGTGGTGTACCGGTATTGGGTTGTTCTGAGCAGTTATTGAGGTTAAGGTTATTGCTATGAGAGCTGGGTCACGCGGTCTATTATGTGATTTCATCTTGGTGCGTACATGGCTTGATTCAGTATGTTCAGGCTTGTTCAGTTTATAGTTAAGGAAATTGTGATCTTACATATCATTTCAGAAGTGGGAATTTGGTTCTAAGGTTTATGGGCCAGGATTTGGATTTCGAAATTTCAACGGTATTGTGCTATTGGACCTATATGGGATAGGGTGACGTGGGATCACCCCCGAGTATGTGCATGGTAAGATGTGTAACTGTTTGATAGTGTTGGAGAACAACTCTTGGCACGTTCGAGGACGAACGTATGTTTAAGTGGGGGAAGATGTAAAGACCCGGCCGGTCGTTCCGAGAACTTAGCCCCGTTTCTTCCGTTTCTGTATCATTTTATGTGATTCAGCTTCATTTATGTGTGTTGGGAAGGTTGGTTCGGGTTCAGAGTGGTCATGGTGAGCATTGAGGCAATTAGTCCCTCAAGGTAGCCTAATAGTTGAGAAAGTCAACTGAAAGTTGACTTATTGGTGGACGACCTCGGAATGCGGATTTTATGGCTGTGATAGCTTCGTTAGGTGATTTGGGACTTAGGAGTGTGTTCTGAATAATTTTGTGATGTTCGGTATAGAATTAGGCTTGAATTGGCTAAAGTTAGTTTTTGGCGATTTCCGGTCAGCTGTGGAAAATAGGCTATCAAGGTCGGAATGGAATTTCAAAAGTTGGAGCGATTTCGTAATGTCATTTTGGATATGTCCGAAAAATTTCAGGTTAATCGAAAGTGTTTTGGTTGGTTCGGCGTAGTTGGCGAAATTTGGAAGTTCCAAAATTCATAGGCTTGAATTTGATGTAAATTTGGTGTTTTCGTGTTGTTTTTAGTGTTTCGAAGGCTCGACTAAGTTGGAATAATACTAAGGGGTGTGTTGGTATGTTTGGTTGGGGCCCCGAGGGGCTTGGAATTGATTTCGGATGGTTGGCAGGGGTTTTGGACTTGGGAATTTGCAGCAATAGATTCTGGTGTGAATGTTCTGGTGTTGACCGCACATGCGATCGGGAAGCCGCATGTGCGATGTCGCAGGCGCGATGGGAGGAGCGCAGATGCGAAAAGGCTAGGCTGGGGATTTTTCCGCAGGTGCGATGTCCTGGTCGCACCTGCGAAGTCGCAGGTGCGGAAGATTGGCCGCAGGTGCGAAATTTGGCCGGGTTAGTGAAATTCCGTAGGAGCGCACCTGGGACCACAAGTGCGGGTCCACAAGTGCGACTAAATGTCCGCAGGTGTAGAAATGACTGGCAGAACATTATATAATGGCCCTCCGTGAAATTCATTTCATTTCACCATTTTTACAGGCGAGGGGAGCTCTTTTGAAGGCAGATTGGAGAGAGGATTCGTGATTCTTCAATGAAGGTAAGTTCTCGGGTTATTATCATCATTTCTATGCTATTTTGTTAATATTAGGCTTGAAAATTTAAGGATTTGGGTCGGAAAAAGTTGGAAAAAATGGGAGGAAAGATATTGGGATTTCTTTTGAGGTTTTGGAATGGCAATTGTGGTCCGATTTTGGTGTTCTTGGTATATATAGAATCGCGGGAGGACGAGGTTTCTAATGATGTAAAAATTATGGAATTCCGAGATGTGGGACTAGGGCTCGGATTTGGCCGAATTTCGAGATTTTTGGTTAAATTGATAATTTTCGATTGGGTTGTGTTCCTTGAGTATATATTAATGATGTTGAACTGGTTTTGGCTAGATTCGGAGTAATCGGTAGCCAATTTGAGGGGCAAAGGCATAGCGGACTAGTGACGCGGCCCGGTAGAGGTAAGTAATGTGTCTTAAATCTTGTCCTGAGGGTATGGAACCCCGGACTACATATTTTCTTACTGATTTTTAGAAAGGCGCACATGTCGGATGACTAGTATGTGGTGCGTACTGATTTTTTGGATTGGACTAGGTCCTCTCCGCGACAACTAATGAGTTGCATATTTACTCGAAATCTTATGTTAAATTATGTTCTAAAGAGTTGTGAAATATTTGGGATGTAAGTCGTGTTTGGGGCCTCGTGCCGATCTGTTTAGACCAATTTGAGGGTGTTTTACTACTGTTTTCCTCACTACCTGTTGATGATTTTACTCAGCATCATTGTGCATACTGTTTTATTTGAAACTCAACCTGATTTACACTACATGAGCATTAAAATGATGTTTTCGGGTTGAGTACCCCGTTCTATTACTTCGCCCGAGGGGCTATTCGAGTGGTTCCACCGAGTGTTGCCGAGGGCCAAGAGTGATGGTGAGGTACTGAGTGATATTAACGCTTGGGCTGAAGGAGCCCCTTCGAAGTCTGTACACACCACCAGTGAGCGCAACGAGTGCGAGTGATTGAATGATTGGGAGGCATGAGTGGATGTGAGGTGCTGAGTGATTGTGAGGTGCTGAGCGATTGTGAGGCATGCCCAAGGGGATGATTATGAAACATGTTTTTTCCCGACGGGCTACTTATTATTTTACTACATTCATTTGCATACCAAATCCTTGTTTCAGAGTTGTAAAAAATGTGTATTATTTTAAGGACTTTTGTGAAGTTGATTTCTAAGGCATGAGGATTTCGTATATCTATGTATACTATTGGAAAGTAAGGCTGTGTATATTGTGAATTGATGACATTGATTTTTATGTGATTCCTTGCTACTTAGACTTGATTTATTTCCATTACTACTTAGTTGGCGTACTCACATTACTCCCTGCATCTCTGTGTGCAGATTCAGATGCAGATATCGAGTGTTAGCTTTTATATATATATATATCGCAGCGCAGTCGGATTGTGGGGATACAGAGGTAGTTGTTCAGCGTTCGCATCATCTCTGCTTTCCATTCCTCTTGTATTTAGCTTTGATTCAGAGTTTTGTATCATAATACTTTATTTTGACTTATTTCACCAGATGCTCATGACATGTTAGCACCGGGTTTTGGGGATGCAGTACTGTATATAAAATTTTCCTATTATATTAACTTTCTATATATTGTTATGAATTGCTCGAAACTTAAATGGGATTTTCAAAAGGAAATGTGAACACGCGGTAGTCAGCTAGCCTAGTTCGGCAATAGGGACCATCACGGCCGGTTAGGATTTGGGGTCGTGACACTTTGGTATCAAAGCCCTAGGTTACATAGGACTCGACGGTCATGGGCAGGTTTAGTAGAGTCTTGTGGATCGGTACGGAGATGTCTGTACTTATCTTCGAGAAGCTACGGAACCCTTAGGAAAATATCATATTTTTAAAATTCATGTCATGCGAATCCATTTTATTCAGCCAAGAGCGTAACTCTTGAATTCATTCCATGTCTTCGAACGCGCACGAGGGAATTTGGTATCAGCTGTGCATTGACGACTTGTGGCTTCCATGGATGAGATATGATTTTGGCATGTTGGTAATGGTCCAGTCTTGAGGACTTGAGGCCGGATTTATTCTATGGCTTGATTGCCGAGATTTTCGTTGTTTGAGCACGTGTAAAGTGGGGACTTATATTTCCATTTGTGTTCTTATTTCTGAGGATTTGTGACTAGATGCCTATGTGGTGGGTGTGAATTGATAGTTAGATGTGTTCAAACTGTAAAATGTGTCGAAAGGGTTGGCTGGAAATGTCGTAAGATTTATTGAGTGTTTGATTTCTGTCTCGATTCGGTATATGGCCTGAGTTGTGAGTATGTTGGAAGACCTCTCATGTTGTGTAGTTTAGGAGTGAAGCGGATTTCTCTATTGGGTTATGAGTTCCTGGTGATGTCTTTGAGTTGATCATTGCCCCAGTAACGTTCATGTATTTGATTGACGGTGTATTCCAGCCGTATTAGCACCCCTTGCTATTGTAATCATTGATGGTGCCCTGGCATATTCACGTAAGCCAGGAGTAGCATACTCAGTATCTGAGGATGGCATTATAAGGATTCAGGGAGGAAGGGCTCTATGCCAATTCTCCGAGTGTGAATTTTTGCTCGGTTCAGTAGCATTCTTGGGGCATGTGGTGTCTAGTGAGGGTATCCATGTAGTCAGACATGTGTGGGTAGAGCTTCCAGAAGCTCGAGATTTCTGTGACAACCGCTCCAATGATAGTTTTGCCATCAGCTTCAGGTTTTTACCGCGTATCGTGGTGCCTCGAGGGTAGGCGTTGGTTGTGTTCAGATGCAGGAAGGTGTAGTGATTGCGTGATAGTTCTGGTCTTCAGAAGTGTATGGAGCAATAACAATTAAGGCTAAGAGAGCAGGGGTATCTCCTGCGAGTTGTCCTAGGGTGTGTCGTCCCTATGTAGTTCTGTAATGATTTCTCTTCTACCAGTAAGATGATATATGTTGTAATTTGAGTTTAGATCGCTTGTGGGAGTTGGCATGACCATCACAATGGTAGATGCGAGATTGGCAGTTGATTTGAGTGTTAGATGTTTTGGGTCATATAAGCTTATGAAGGATTTAGTTGAATCCCACCACAGCATGGTGGCAGTGATAATGTGTAGGCATAGTCTTGTTTGTCTTGATCCTTGGCTTTGAGCCAAGTGGGGGGTTCGTTATCGATTATTTGATTACATGGTTATGTGTGGTATTGGTTTCAGTTCGAGGTATATTGGTAAATCAGTTATGACCTGCAGGCATGGGGTCTGGGAATGTCACGAGTAACGGAAATTTCTTCGATACAGGTTGTAATGTACTTGTTTGGGTAATTAGGTTCTATTGAATGATTTAGTGGAGATTGTAAAAGGTGTAGTGTGTGTAGTGTATGAATTTGCTTGTGGCTTCAAGTGAGTGGATTACTTTCCTAGTATGTTAGTGTGCAACGGTTCAGGTCGATTCCGTCTAATTGGTCAGAGTGATTGAGATTTATGTTAAAAGATGTCAAGACTTGTGGTATTCTACATATCGGTATCAGGAAGGTGAAGGTAATGGTTTTAGATTCGTAGAAGCCTCTTCAGGGTAAGTTTTTCTAATGTGGTGGGTTTGGGTATGATTGAAGGATTATTTAGTCGCTTATGAGCCTTAGACGGTATGGTTTTGTGCTTGGGTCGCTTGTGGTGACTCTGGGTTGCAATTTGTGGTATTTCGGCGGGAAGAAGTATCAATTTTAAGGTAAGTCGGAAGAAACTTGGGTAAATGGGGCAACTTGGTAATAGCTCCGATCGGCATGGTAAGGGATACGATTAGTTCTTTGGGTGTTCTTAAGGTGACGAGTTTTTTGGGTGTTTCTTAGCAATGCTCTTGGATTTTTGGTGGGCCGCGTAGTTGGTTGAGTTAGAAGAATTCAGTCATGATGGGTTGGTGTTGTGCGAATAGGATTTCGGATAGTTCCGGATGGTTTCTACCGCGGTTAAGGGTGCATATTTTCTTGTGGCATGTAGTGAGTTGTTATTAAATAGGATCAAATGGAAATTCTTAGCTAATTGGGTACGTAGTTGCTTGTAGCTCAGAAGGGACCATGGAGTTCCCGTATTTTTCCTAGGTTGGCATGGCGTGTGCGGTATGTTGGGTGGAGTTGAGATTTGCATATGTGAGGTCACAGTTCGGTTATGGAAGAAAGGTCATGAACTCTTAATCAGCATAGGCAGTTTCAGATGAATAGGTGGATGATATCAGTAATTGGTACGACGTGGTGAGGGTATATATATATATATTTCGGAAAGAGAAATGTGTTTGAGTTAAGGGTACTTCATTGGTATCGCGGCGCCCTATTGTTGGATCGACTGTTGATATTCAAGGTTGCTTGGTAAACGGAAGGATGATAGGAGTATCCCACATGGAATGTGTGAGAATTTGGGATATGTTATGTGTTCTAGCGGTGGAGTTGTGATCAGATATGGTATCCGTACGTTTCATGGACTTCGAGACTGAGAGTTCTCATAAACAGGATATTTGTGGAAGTGAACTGTGAAGATGCGAGCTGAGCTAGTCAGATGTTAGTTAGTACCATGATTTTTGTCATTATGAACTTTTCGGTAAGTTATCTACCTGTTGTGGGTGATCAGAGTTAATTTAGGGTCACTGGTAGGCTAATATGGGTGCGTGTTCTGCACCGGGTCGGAATTGTTGGCTTCGAATTTCTATTATTGAGGAAGGTACCATTCTATTGTGATTGATTTGTTCATGTTTTGGAGTGATCTATGAGTGACCCTTCGGTGTTGCGAGGAGTGGTGATTATTGGTCATATGCACGTATAGTGTGTTTCTAATTGGGCTTTATAGCTAGATTTGAGTAAGGTAAGTAATTAGGTGTTACGAGATTGAGGCGTGTTTGTTATATACCTTCTGTTTCGGGTGGCATGGTATCGTCTGGTTTTCCCATGTGGTTATGGCAATCCCCTTTGAGTACTTGATGTCGAATTTCGAATGGTTATTGATTTTTGGGCAAGGTGTCCTGAAATATTCCAAGTGGACCAGCGGTTGGATGAGATCGCATAGTGTAGCGGAAGTTATGTAGGGGTATGACCTTTGGTATCGGATTCATGTGTTTTTTTTATTTTTACGGTGTGTGTTAGGCTGTTAGTATGATATGGTGATGGTAATTGTTACTGGCAGGATAGTCCTCTCGTGTGGATCTTTCATGTAATTTGATTTCATTGGGGAATTGCTGATAAGTGCACGAGTTGCACAGGTTATGGCTTCAAATTGTATTGAGGTGTCATGTCTTCAGTGTGGTTGTGATGGATGAGAGGAGGTCATTAGACCTAGAATGAATATTTTCATAATTTTTACAGCATAGTTGGAAGGACATATATCGGGAGTCGGCTTAGAAATCTGCTATAATTCCTGTTTGGGAAGGGAAAGTTTCATGTCTGGCTGATCGGACGAATGGTTGTTAGTTCTATGTGCTTCTTTCATTTCGGCAGTGTATGGAAGTGTTAGAGCGAGGCATTTCTTATTAAGAGGTGGTGTACCGGTATTGGGTTGTTCTGAGCAGTTATTGAGGTTCAGGGTTATTGCTATGAGAATTCGGTCACGCGGTGTATTATGTGATTTCATCTGGGGTGCGTACATGGCTTGATTCAGAATGTTCAGGCTTGTTGAGTTTATAGTTATGGAAATTGTGATCGTACATATCATTTCAGAAGTGGGAATTTGGTTCTAAGGTTTATGGGCCAAGATTTGGATTTCGAAATTTCAGCGATATTGTGCTATTGGACCTATATGGGATAGGGTGACGTGGGATCACCCCCGAGTATGTGCATGGTAAGATGCATAACTGTTTGATAGTTTTGGAGAACGACTCTTGGCACGTTCGAGGACGAACATATCTTTAAGTGGGGGAGGATTTCACGACCTGGCCGGTCGTTCCGAGAATTTATCCATGTTTTCCCCGTTTCTGCTTCATTTTATGTGGTTCAGCTTCATTTATGTGTGTTGGGTCAGTTTCTTTGGGTTCAGAGTGATCATGGTGAGCACTGAGGCAATTAGTCTCTCAAGGTAGCCTAATAGTTAAGAAAGTCAACTGAGAGTTGACTTATTAGTGAACGACCTCAGAATGCGGATTTTATGGTTGGGATAGCTTCGTTAGGTGATTTGGGACATAGGAGTGTGTTCAGAATAATTTTGTATTATCCGGTGTAGAATTAGGCTTGTTGTCGAAAGTTAGTTTTTGGCGATTTCCGATCGGCAGTGGAAAATAGGCTATCGAGGTCGGAATGGAATTCCAAAAGTTGGAACGGTTTCGTAATGTCATTTTGTATATGTCCAAAAAATTTCAGGTTAATCGGAGGTGTTTTGGTTGGTTTCGGCGTAGTTGACGAAATTTGGAAGTTTCAAAGTTCATGGGCTTGAATTTGATGTAAATTTGGTGTTTTCGTGTTGTTTTTAGTGTTTCGAAGGCTCGACTAAGTTGGAATAATGCTAAGGGGTGTGTTGGTATGTTTGGTTGGGGCTCTGAGGAGCTCGGAATTGATTTCGGATGGTTGGCGGGGTTTTTGGACTTGGGAATTTGCAGCAATAGCTGCTGGTGTGAAAGTTCTGGTGTTGACCGCACCTACGGTCGGGAAGCTGCAGGGGCGATGTCGCAGGCGCGATGGGAGGAGCGCAGGTGCGAAAAGGCTAGGCTGGGGATTTTTGCGCAAGTGCGATGTCTTGGCCGCACCTACGAAGCCGCAGGTGTGGAATTTGGTCGGGTAAGTGAAATTCCGCAGGAGCCCACCTGGGATCGCAGGTGCGACTAAATGTCCGCAGGTGCAAAAATGACTGGCAGAACAGTATATAAAGGCCCTCCGTGAAATTCATTTCATTTCACCATTTTTGCATGCGATAGGAGCTCTTTTGAAAGCAGATTGGAGAGGGGATTCGTGATTCTTCAGTGAAGGTAAGTTCTCGGTTTATTGTCATCGTTTCTATGCTATTTTGTTAAGATTAGGCTTGAAAATTTAAGGATTTGGGTAGGAAAAAGTTGGAAAAAATGGGAGGAAAGAATTGGGATTTCTTTTGAGGTTTTGAAATGGCAATTGTGGTCCGATTTTGGTGTTCTTGGTATATATAGAATCATGGAAGGACGAGGTTTCTAATGATGTAAAAATTATTAAATTCCGAGATGTGGGCCCGGGGCTCGGGTTTGGCCGAATTTCGAGATTTTTGATTAAATTGATAATTTTCGATTGGGTTGTGTTCCTTGAGTATATATTAATGATGTTGAACTAGTTTTGGTTAGATTCGGAGCAATCGGGAGCCAATTTGAGGGGCAAAGGCATAGCGGACTAGTGTCGCGGCCCGGTAGAGGTAAGTAATGGTCTTAAATCTTGTAGTGAAGGTATGGAACCCCGGACTACATATTTCCTCACTGATTTTTAGGATGGCGCACATGTCGGATGACGAGTATGTGGCGCGTACTGATTTTTCGATTGGACTAGGTCCTCTCCGCGGTAACTAATGATTTGCATATTTACTCAAAATCTTATGTTAAATTATGTTCTAAAGATTTTTGAAATATTTGGGCTATAAGCCGTGTTTGGGGCCTCGTGCTGGTCTGTTTAGACCCCTTTGAGGGCGTTTTACTGTTGTTTTCCTCACTACCTGTTGATGATTTTTCTCAGCATCATTGTGCATACTGTTTTATTTGAAACTCAGCCTGATTTACACTACATGAGCATTAAAATGATGTTTTCGGGTCGAGCACTTCGTTCTATTACTTCGCCTGAGGGGATTTTCGAGTGGTTCCATCGAGGGTGGCCGACGGCCAAGAGTGATGGTGAGGTGCTGAGTGATGTTAGCGCTAGGGCTGAAGGAGCCCCTCCGGAGTCTGTACAGACCCCCAGTGAGCGCACCAAGTGCGAGTGATTGAGTGATTGGGAGACATGAGTGGCTCTGAGGTGCTGAGGGATTTTGAGGCATGCCCGAGGGGCTGATTATGAAATATGTTTTTGCCCGAGGGGCTACATATGATTTTACTACATTCATTTCCATACCAAATCCTTGTTTTAGAGTTGTTAAAAATGTGCATTGTTTTAAGGACTTTTGTGAAGTTGATTTCTAAGGCATGACGATTTCGTATATCTATGTATACTATTGGAAAGTAAGGTTGTGTATATTGTGACTTGATGACATTGATTTTTATGTGATTCCTTGCTACTTAGACTTGATTTATTTCCATTACTACTGAGTTGGCGTACTCACATTACTCCCTGCACCTCTGTGTGCAGATTCAGGAGCAGATATCGAGCGTTAGCTTTAATATATATATCGCAGCGGAGCCGGATCGTGGGGATATAGAGGTAGATGTTCAGCGTTCGCAGCATCTCTGCTTTCTCTTCCTGTTTTATTTAGTTTTGATTCAGAGGTTTGTATCATAATACTTTATTTTGGCTTATTTCACTAGATGCTCATGACATGTTGGCTCTGGGTTTTGGGGATGGCAGTACTGTATATAAAATTTGCCTATTATATTAAGAACTTTCTGTATATTGTTATGAATTTCTCAAAACTTAAATTGGATTTTCAAAAGAAAATGTGGACACGCGGTAGTCGGCTAGCCTAGTTTCACGATAGGCGCCATCACGGCCGGTTAGAATTTGGGGCCGTGACAATTTAATTACTCCTTCGACATGGGTAGGTACACGATCTCTCCTCGGATCGTTACGCTTGTTAGGTTGAACCCGACTAAAATCTTTGTTGTCGGAACTATGTTTTTAGTTAACTTTGCTTGTTCTGAAACATTCAATTGGATGATGTTAGCAGGACTACATGGATCAACCAACACATGTATAATTTTAAAATCTAAAATATTAAGAGATATGACCAGAACATCATTGTGCGGTAAAATAAGGTCATCTGCATCTTCATATGATTCCCGAATTCTCTTGTCATGAGTTACCAATATATTTGTCTCCTTCGCTGCCGAGAATGTAACCCTATTTTATTTCAACCCCACCAAACATCATGTTTATTGTTAAACGGGTGACCCTGCCGCTAGTTTTGATGGTTCCGTTGTATCTCGATTCCTCCCATAATTGTTCTTGGTCTGGTCACTCAAAAATTTTCTAAGGTGACCATTTTGCAACAACGCCGCAACCTCTTCATGAAGATACCAGTAGTCCCCAGTCCTCTGGCCATGCTTTCCATGGAATTCACACCACAAACCGTTGACTGGGATCTCACCGAATTGGTTTCAAAAATCATGCCTCCTTGATATTTTCTCATAGATGAAACCAATTCTACCAAACTAATGTTGAAGTTTAATCTAACAACCAGGGATATCTTAAATCGCGGACCCTGATGGTTTGTTATCCCTCAAAGCCCTGCTACTCCAACAATGATCCGTCCTTATTTCTGATCCAAATATTTCTGATGACTAAAAATCTTTAGTTCCACGCCCATAAGATCTTTCATAAGGTTGAAAACGACTCCTGGATGACCTCCGACCTGCATCAAAATTATTTTGGAACTTCTTTTTATTTCGATTGGGATTGCGACCTTTGGATGACACCGAAGAACTCAATTGGTTATGTTCAATTCTGATTTTTGATTCATAATGATTATGGACATCGGCCCATCAGAAATTCCAACAAGCTTTCCGTCAATTTTTTAGAGGTGTCGGAGCTTAAAGGATTAAGATTTTTGGTGAATGCTTCAGCTGCCCACTCATCTGGTACTGTCGGCAATAACATCCTCTCCTTTAGAAACCGGATTACGAACTCCTGCAATAATTTAGATTATTCTTGAGTGATTCTAAATATATCTGCTTTCCTTGCTTGGACTTCCTCGGCTCAGCATGATCTTTGATAAAGAAATCTGCATGTATTTCAAATGAATCAATCGATTGTTCAGGTAATAAGAGAATACCTTGTTAAAGCATCATTTATTAGGATTTCACCAAATTTCTTCAGCAGAACATATTCGATCTCATGCGAGGCCAAATCATTTCTCTTCACAACCGTAGTGTAAGTTGTGATGTATTCCTGTGGATCCAAATTTCCATCATACTTCAGAATATCTGGCATCTTGAATCTATTGGGAATCAATTTTGGGGACGCACTTGGTTTGAACGGTATCTTGAATCTATTGGGAATCAACTCTGATCCATCGGAGCGTGGAATTCTTTATCATTTTGGTCCATCCGATTATTCATTTATATCATGAACCTTATCAGCTCGGTTTTAGAAGGATCATTTTTGTTGTTATCATTTCCGGATCCACTACAAGGACCACCTGCTTGATTATCATTAAACCCAAACTCCTCCCTCGAATGTGATGTTACCGGTTCTTTGCCTTGTTTGATTTGCAGGCATGTTGGGAGGGGTTCTAACTCCACCATTGGAATTATTATGTCACGCCCCAAACCCTGGGAGGCGTGGCTGGCACTCGGTGCCGCACTGGCCCGAGCGAACCACTCTGTAACTCATGATCATTCGACCAAAACTAGAACATACATAGGTCGAGTTAGCTGAGCGCATTCCTTTCATAACTATCATGGGCACACATGGCCACAACTCATAATGTACACTATTATTTTTATTAAAATATAAAATAAATACATACACTATTATTTTTATTAAAACATCCATGTAAGAAAATATATATTTTCTCAACTTATAATTTTCCTAATCTCATAAAGAGAAAAAAATTCCATACGCTTAATTCTTAAAATGGTAAAAATATAACCTTCTTTTCGTGTGAGAAAATAATTTTTATATTTACAATAATAAATATCTCATAAACTTTCACATATTATGTGTATGATTTAAAACATATTTAAAAGTAGTAATATTAATGATTATATAAAATCATATTTTTCAAACCCTTTTTTCTTTAAAAAAAAGTTCCATTCAAAATACCATATCAAATATTTATATATCAAGGTTATTAAATGTTACACCCTGCAATATTACGATGATGTTACGCTTCGCAGTATTAAGTTACGACGATACTGCACCCTGTAGTATTGTACGTTGAATTTGTCGTAAGGTAATTGACATTAGTCTAAGGAAAATATTATTTGGAGATTAGACGGATTATAAGTGATGAGTAAATTCATGAAGGTGAGAGAGGAAGCAAGTCGAAGAAAATAAATTTTGTTGAAATTTGACATTTTGGGATAAAATACGGCCCGAGCTAAAATACGTGGTATTTATAGAATAGTGCCATACAAGATACCACATGGCCATGATAGTAAGGTATGTGAAAAGTGAGTAATATTTTAATTAAGTGGTAATAATTCGTAATTATACAGGTGATTGGTTAATTACAGGGTAACGGGATATTACCCAATTAACTAATAAGTGGATAAAAATTAATAATTATCCAAAAAAAAATAAATACGTGGCAGCTAGCCACATTATAAGCAATGACTAACGTTCATATGTCTCTAGGTGGAAAACCTAGACTTAGACACTTTTATAACCGTGTCCTGAATATAAAAGACAAAGATCAAAGCATTATTCATTCCCTACAATTAGCACTTAGGATTGAATAAATGTTTAAGAGATTCTCCAAAAAGGCAGAACAAGCAAATTCATGTAAAATGTCTTCAACAAGCTTCACTTTTTCATGTCTTTTATAATAAACCAGAACATTAGCTTTTAATCACAAAAACACTACAACTCATAGGTTTCAACGAAATTCTTGCGAGAATTTTTAGGATCATAGCAATATTAAATTTTGCGGTTCAAAAGGAGTACAGTGCAACCATTTCCAAAATTATGCGGATTTTTCCCTACTCCAGGTATGTTAAGGCTATCCCTTCTTTCTTTTGGCATGATCCAAATTATACTGAAGAAACGAGCAAATACACAGTTTCTATAAATTACTCTATTCACAGAAATAGTAGGGGTGTCTATATTCTTGATTCCCCATGAGAATTTTTATTATTTTCTGTTCATGGGTCTCAGAATAATACGCAGTTGGAAAAGTTTATCCGGAAGGAATATTGAGATTATTACGTATTTTTCATGCATTTTATACATGTGCATTGACCCATGACCAGATGGAGTTATATACGCGTATATATGTAAATATATGTATATGGGGTATGGGAAAAGGTTACGGCGTTATATACGCACCGCCACCTGATCAGCTAGTATATGATGATGATGTTGCCCACAGTGGCTGAAATATGATTCAAATGGCGTTATATATGCATTATATATGTATATGGGATATGGGAAAGGTTATGGCGTTATATACGCAGCACCACCTGATCAGCTGGTATACGATGATGATTTTTCCCAAAATGGCCAATATGATATGATTGGATGCCCTCAGAGGCTGGTGATGTTATGAAACATATACCTATGCACGACATGACATTCATACGCATATGTATGATGCTAAAAGTGATTTATTATTACAGAGTTATTCAGACTTACATGTTGAGTCATGTACTCTATATGTCTTTCATGTCTCTTATTTATTTATTTATGTGCCTTACATACTCGGTACATTATTCGTATTGACGTCCATTTTTCTTGGGGATGCTGTGTTTCATGCCCGCAGGTCTCGATAGATAGGTCGAGAACCCTCCAAGTAGGCTATCAACAGGGGAAGATGTTGGTGTACTCCATTTGCTTCGGAGTTGCTCGTTTGGTTAGTATGATTTAGACGTGTATTGTTTAGAATGGTGGGACTCCGTCCAGACCTTTATGAAAATTACGTGTTCTTAGAGGCTTGTAGACAGATTTCATGTACGTAAAAGACTGTATGGCCTTGTCGGCCTATGTTCAGTATACGAGTGGTTATTTTGGTCTTGTAGGCTCGTATGCCTTATGTATAAGTTGGTATCACATGTTGTATCCTACTTATTTCATGGCAGCCTTTCGGCTCAGTTATCTATGATAAGTATGACATGAAAAGATATGTTATGTTAGTACTCGGTTGGGTAAGGTACTGGGTGCCCGTCGCGGCCCATCGGTTTGGGTCATGACAAAAGTGGTATTAGAGCAATTCTGTCCTAGGGAGTCTACAAGCCGTGTCTAGTAGAGTCTTGTTTATAGATGTGTCGTGCACCACACTTATAAGCAGAAGGCTACAGGGCATTTAGGATTGTCATTCTTTCTTCTTACTCTAGATCGTGTGGTAGATCTCACTTATAAGAATTCAAATTTCGAAATTCTATTCTCTTCGTAATAAAACGATGCCTATATCCGGAAAGAATGTTGGAAAGAGAGATAGTTGAGAAAAGGCTGAGTCAGAGGAATTGAATTTTTTTATGATGCCTACGATAAGTAAATGTGAGGTTTTTAGCAGATCATGGGTGTACTGAAAGGTGTAAGCCTCTTGATAAGGAGCTTTAAGGCAAGACGGCCTATCCATTTTTATGGTGAAAGACAATGAGAGACTAAGAAGATAAATACAAGTTTACACAAGCAAAAGAAGCAAGATAAAGAAGGGTACGAGGCGCCCAGTTAATGAAGTTTAACAGCATTTATAATTGAGGCAGAGGAACGTAAGCTTTTTGACTTATATTCAATAGTAACAGGTGTAGATTAATAAGAGGACGGGATATCACGATCCGGATGGGGTTAGAGTGGCCCAAAATAGTGAATGGATTGTTTGCTTTTGTTGGCATTTCCGAAGGGTATTACAAATGTGCCAATAGATTTTCTTGTGAGACACCTAGATGGTGCACCCCCTAGAATATTACGATTAGATGTGAATACTAGCATTCAAAAGATAGGCACTGAAAGCCTGGATAGGATAAATATTACCTTAAAAGTGGCTCCCATCTATAGTAGAGCGAGGATGTTGAGCAACCAAAAGAGCCATAGGATGGAGCAAAGGGAAGCTAAAAGCGAAAGAATGTCGTATTGAAGTTTTCACAAGAAAAAGGATATGCAGAAATATTAGCAGAGTAATGAGAATAGAGATAAGGAAGCATTATGAATAAGGTGTGATATATGGATGAAAACGGTAGAGTGTTACAGAACCTATAGTCAAATGAAAGAAGAGACGAAATGTTATGGGCCTTAAGACAACAAAAGAGTATACGCCATAAAGTTATATCCTCATTTCGAGAAATAAGTTTGTGACTCGAACGTGACTACCATAGGGGAGAGTTAATCCCTATAGTAACATAAATCAGTATGAACTGGCAAACAAGATAAACTAAATATGAATTAGGGACTGAATGATTGAGAAGTACTCGGCATCATGGGAATTTCAGATTTCGTTCCAGCGGTAATAGAAGGGACCACAGAAGAATATTCACGATGAATACAGAGAATAGTCTTTCGGGGAGACGCTTCCCTAGAGCAAGCAATGTAAGCAAAGTTAAGCTTAAGAGATTGTATGTGCCAGTTACGCTAAGTGTCACCCTCGTGAGTAAGGGAATTTGTCATCCTTGGTACAGAAGAATTTCCGCAAGGCGAGTAAGCATCATTGATGTTGAGAAACGACGCCAAATATGAAGAGGTAAAATATATATAGGTAGATCCTCGTGGCTTCAGTTTTTAGTATATCCCTAAAAGGGGGGAATATGGAGTAATGTGGCATTAAGCCAGAATTAAGTGGTTCTAGTGACTATGGAATGGTAAAGGAAGAATGCGATAAATGAAAGAGGAATGAGATGGAACTTATACAAATCTTACAGATATGCTACAATTCAAGAATACTGTGCAAAAACGACGTCTAGGAGAGGAAGTAAAAGTTCCGGCCGAGCTGTTATTAATAAATAAGGAGCCAGTGCGAGAAGTAAGTTAAGACAAAGAAAATAACCACAAGAAAGATTACAAGGAATATTAATATGAGAATGGGACAACGAGTAGTTAGTAATTGGTCAGATTGATCCCAGTTATGGCTAAACAGGAGGTTACAAACGAGTCATAAGATAGTGTGAGATAAAAAAAGTAGAACCCAACATGGAGAGTTCAGCCTCGAAGAATATCATTATAATACTTGAGATATATTCAAACAAGAGTCGGGGTAGTTAAAGGTACCGTATGAGTGTTACGGGGATAAAAGAAACTGCCACTAAGAAGTCAGTCAAAATATCAGTTCAGAAACAACCATACGAGTACAAGAGCATGGAGATAAGTAACTACGGATAAGTACAAGCAAGTAAGGACATCAAAAAGGTCCGCAATAAGCTCACAGCTTTACGAAAGTCAAGGTTCTCCCTAAGTACTACAACGAAAGACTAGCTGAGGAAATAACAACAACCTGAAGAGGAAATGCTCGTGTGACAACAGTCTCAAAACAACATTGTATGCACTCCCTAAGAAAGTGACACCTACAGTGGCTAATGAATAGGGAGTATAATCAGAAGTGATATTCAAGATCATATGAGTTGTATGGAATTTCAATATATATGGGCACTAAGATAAGCTAAGTATGGACGCAACAAGGGGTAAAAAGATCAGGAAAAGTAATAGCTTACGTTGAAAGAAAGCTAACATGGAACAAAAGAATTATTTGATCAATGATCCAGAGTTAGTATGTTATGGATACACTCATGATTTTGGAGCATTATCCAGGCAGCATATTTGTTGACAATCATACAGCCATAGAAGACTCCGATATAAGTTTAAAGAAAGAATTAAGCCCAGGGCATAGACAAAGGATTGAATTCTTAAAAGATTGTATCATGGATATTCCATAACGCCTATGAAAGGCTAAAGTAGTTCCTGATACCATGAGCCACAAATCGGAAGATAGCTTAAGCCTACGTAAATGCTGATCAGAAGGAAGAGGAAACTAAAGAATTACATCACCTAAGTAAATCAGGAGTCTGATTATTGGACCTAGAAAAATTATAAAAGTTGTGTTGGAGAACATGATAGAATCACTCTTAATATAAGATATTTAAGAGAATCAACACAACAATCATACTCTACAATGGCTCTACAAGAAAGCCAGTTAGAAGAAGTACCAGCCTCATAAGAAGTCAGCACGAGCTCCCACTGGATTGTGTATATATCAAAGGCGTGAATATATTAATAAGAGCTTCAAGTTATGGACGTGAATTACACCTAGGTGGAAGGGAGGTCATGAAAGAGATAGAAGATACGATGCGAGATTTTAAGGTAAGTAAGGTAAAGGTGAACAACGTACGAGATACTCAAAGGCAGAAGATCGTGAATAGTCCGTACTTTGGATAAAAGGCTATAAGCACAGGGATCCAATAATCGAGAATGATAGCAGTATGTCTTCCAGCCTATAATTTCTAGGTACTGAGAGATCTAGTTAAGAGAATTGAGAAAAGTTGGAGATGATGTGATGTCTTGCTTGATGTTCCAGAATAACATAAGGAAATCTATGTTGCAAGCAAGTTGAAGGAAAGTTTATAAATGGATATGTTTAGGTCGCAAACTAAGGGTAGATTGACAAAGTTTTAAGAAATTATAAGTAAGGATAAGGAAAGGCAAGTGAAAGAGTGACGAGAATGGATAAGTCTTCAGGATTAAGCCCATGAATACCAGAAGAGCAGACAGTTTCTCTATGTTATAAAAAGCTCACTATAGCCCTAATGAACTCAAAAGAGTCGAAGATTAATAGCATTTAGAAGGAATGAAATTTTGACCTGGGAATAAAATGAGGGTATGATTGTGACAGATAAAGGATGATGTTTGGGCCTTCGTTTGAATAATGAATTGAAGAAAAAAAAAAAAAAGAAACGATTTCGCTGGCGGAACGAATTTAGGATACCCCCCATAAGGTGAATCACATTGAGACACTATGAAATAAAATTATGGGAATCACTTCGGATATTTCTTGAGGTAACGTAAGCCTTAGCGGCAAAGTATTACGTAAGAAGTTTCAAGTTATCAGTAATATATTGTAGATCAATATTAAGGTGAATCAATAATAGATGGACAAAAATCACAAAGTATGAGATTTCTAAAGATAAGCAGTAATGAGGAAGCATTGAATGACTTAAATTTATACATATGAAATAAGCAACGAGCGTAAGCTGGGAATTGGTAGCAGACCTCAGCAACGAGAAAGTAAAGTAAGAGTTATGGCAGTAAATTCATACGAATGGCTAAACAGGCCTATGCAATAAGATATAGCAATATTCGTGAATTCAACAAAGTACCGAGAGAAGAACTTCAGTATACTCATAAATGCCCAAAGGGACATCTTATCAAGCTCTACATGTGAAGCCTTAGAGATTGGACACACTTACAAGATTAAAATTATACAGGCTGCATGATGAAAGGTAGCAACAGTTACGAGAATGGAACGATTCCGACTACAAGTTGTGGTGTGAGAAGGAAGCCTAAGGAGGGATGCCCTAGACTTTGGACCTATTCACATAACAGTCGCCTAGATGGCAAGGAAATTTCTAAAGTATTCGGAAGATATAAGTTATGGAAATAATAAGTGCATCAGTCAACATTCGAGGACGAATGTTCCAAAGGGGGGAATGATGTTAAACCCTGCAATATTACGATGATGTTACGTTTCACAGTATTAAGTTACGACGATACTGCACCCTGTAGTATTGTACGTTGAATTTGTCGTAAGGTAATTGACATTAGTACAAGGAAAAGATTATTTGGAGATTACAAGTATTATAAGTGATGAGTAAACGTGAAGGTGAGAGAGGAAGCAAGTCGAAGAAAATAAATTTTGTTGAAATTTGATATTTTGGGATAAAATACGACCCGAGCTAAAATACCTGATATTTATGGAGTAGTACCATACAAGGTACCACATGGACATAATAGTAAGGTATGTGAAAAGTGAGTAATATTTTAAGTAAATGGTAATAATTGGTAATTATACAAGTGATTGGTTAATTACCGGGTAACGGGATATTACCCAATTAACTAATAAGTGGATAAAAATTAATAATTATCCAAAAGAAAAACGTGGCAACTAGCCAAATTATAAGCAATGACTAACGTTCATATGTCTCTAGGTGGCAAACCTAGACTTAGCCAGTTTCATAACCATGTCTTGAATATAAAAGACTAATATCAAAGCATTATTCATTTCCTACGATTAGCACTTAGGATTGAATAAATGTTTAAGAGATTCTCCAAAAAGGTAGAACGTGCAAATTCATGTAAAATTTCTTCAACAAGCTTCACTTTTTCATGTCTTTTATACAAAACCAGAACATTAGCTTTTAATCACAAAAACACTACAATTCATAGGTTTCAACGAAATTCTTGCGAGAATTTTTAGGATCATAACAATATTAAACTTTGCGGTTCTAAAGGAGTACGGTGCAATAATTTCCAAAATTATGAGGATTTTTCCCTACTCCAGGTATGTTAACGCTATCCCTTCTTTCTTTTGGCATGGTCCAAATTATACTGAAGAAACGAGCAAATACACAGTTTCTATAAATTACTCTATTCATTGAAATAGTAGGGGTCTCTATATTCTTGATTCCCCATGAGAATTATTATTATTTTCTATTCATGGGTCTCAGAATAATATGCAGTTGGAAAAGTTTATCCGGAAGGAATATTGAGATTATTACGTATTTTTCATGCATTTCATACATGTGCATTGACCCATGACCAGATGGCGTTATATATGTGTATATATGTAAATATATGTATATGGGATATGGGAAAAGGTTACGGCGTTATATACGCACAACCATCTAATCAGCTGGTATATGATGATGATGATGATGTTGCCCACAGTGGCTGAAATATGATTCAAACGGTGTTATATACGTGTATATATGTATGTATATTCAAACGGCGTTATATACGCATATATATGTATGTATATATATGTATATGGGATATGGGAAAGGTTATAGCGTTATATACGCACCACCACCTGATCAGCTGGTATACGATGATGATTTTGCCCACAGTGGCCGATATGATGTGATGGGATGCCCTCAGAGGCTAATGATGTTATGAAACAAATACCTATGCACGACATGACATTCATGCACATATGCATGATGCTAAAACTTATTTATTATTACAGAGTTACTCAGACTTACATGTTGAGACATGTACTCTATATGTCTTCCATGTCTCTTATGTATTTATTTCTGTGCCTTACATACTCGGTACATTATTCGTACTGACGTCCCTTTTGCCTGGGGACGCTGCGTTTCATGCTCGTAGGTCCCGATAGACATGTCACGCCCCGAACTCCCACCATCGGTCCGTGATGGCATCTAACGTTGAACCCGCTAGACAAGCCAACGTATATGGATAAACTAGCATATTAACATCAATTTAATAGGATAAACTAAACGGTTCAAAATTTAACAACGGAAATAATATGGTTTCAAGCTACATAAGGACAACATAATACAACAATGCGTAAATTTTCCCAAAACCTGGAGTCAATAAATTAATTGTCTGTCTATAAGAGTGCTAAATACAAGCCTGGAAGAAAATAAATGTCTGCCTATGAAGCTAGAGGAAAAATAAGACAGAATCGAAGACAAAAGGGATGGAAGAGACACCAAGCCCCACGAATGCCAGCGGGTATACCTTGAAGCCTCTATGATAATCTGGAAGACACTCCCACTAATTATGTCCTCCGGGTCCGGCTGCGTAATCTGAACAACATAAAGAAATGCAGGTGTAGCATCAGTACAACCGACCCCATGTACTAAGTAAGTGCCGAGCCTAACCTCGGCGAAGTAGTGACGAGGCTAAGACACGACAACAAAGTGTACCTGTGCAGTTCAATAATATAGCAGAAACTAAACAAGAATACAATTACGGGGAAAACATGCTGGGGGTAAGAGATAGCAAATACTGAAATGACAGAAACGAAGCAATAGTCCGTAATATCTAATAATAATAACGGGAAATGACAACGCAGATTAAACAGTGAAGGATGCGGCACGACATGTCCCATCGTGTATAATAACAATGTAAAACACGGCACAGAATGTCCCCTCGTGCATAATCAATATAAATACGGCACGGAATGTCCCCTCGTGCATAATCAATGTAAAACATGGCACGAAATGTCCCCTCGTGCATAATAACAATATAAACATGGCACGGAATGTCCCATCGTGCATAATCAATGTAAAACATGGCACAGAATGTCCCCTAGTGCATAATAACAATATAAACATGGAACGGAATGTCCCCTCGTGCATAATCACAATATAAACATGGCACGAAATGTCCCCTCGTGCATAATAACAATATAAACATGGCACGGAATGTCCCATCGTGCATAATCAATGTAAAACATGGCACGAAATGTCCCCTCGTGCATAATAACAATATAAACATGGCACGGAATATCCCCTCGTGCATAATAACAATATAAACATGGCACAGAATGTCCCCTCGTGCATAATTGATGCGTGGCTAGAATTTATGGTTTAATATGTTATATACCTTACATTTTATGTGCGTTAATGATAAAAATACATAATTTATGTGTATAATGGAGTTTATTTCATGTGTAGGTGCATTGGAGATGGAAACCGAGCTAAATGGATGTAAATACATCAAAAATACGCTTAAGAGTCGAAAAGTAAACACACGGGCGTTAGCCGGGCGTTTGGCCCCTAAAGCCAGGTTGTCCCTGGCGTTATTGAGGCGTTTGGCCCCTAAGGTCAGGTTGAACCTGGCGTTAGGGGGGCATTTGGGCCCTAACGCCAGGCCTGCCCTAGCTTTAAGGGGGAGTTTGAGCCCAAACGCCGGGGTCCCGATGTTCAGCCAATTCCGAGTTTTGAAGAGTTTAAATGTTTTCTGGTTGGAATAGAAGTCTCCTACATGTTTAGGGTTTGTCCTTAACATATAAATAGACCCCAAAACACAACTTGAAGGGGATTCGAATTGAAGGAAGCCATTGAAGTAAAGAAAAACCTGTGGATTACTACTCAGCGAAGCAAACATTGATTTTTATAGCTCTTATTTATTATTTTGTAGTTCAATTATGCAAGTTATTTCAGAATTAATTCTTATGAATATGAGTAGCTAATTTTCTTAACCTAGGGTTTTGGTGGAACCCGTTGGGGAATAAACTTATTGTGATATTAATATAGTTTTGATTGGTTGATTAATCTCTAATTGTTCAACTACATTTTTGTTGTAGTTGATTGAAGGGCCCTCAATTAGCTGTTCCTATTTATTATGTATCTACTTGAGAGAGAGTGCATATTTAGGTAGTTGTTTGAACAACATCACTCCCGGAGTATAGACGAAAGTCATAACCGAGGGTTTAGAGGTTGGATTAGAGATAAAGATACCTCGGGTGCAATCTAAAGTGAACTGTAATGCAATTTAGCTAGCGTAACTTCAGAGAGTGTTTCTAGTAAATTATCATAATTACTTGAGAGAGATTTATGGTAGATAGAGTGTTCATGATTGATAGAGACAACTAATCAAACTATAAGAAGTATCCGAGAAGGAATTCACCAACAGGGGAGACATAGCCTTAGGCCTTTATCATAATTGTTTACAACACATTGTTTGTAATCGTTAGTTATTATTATTGTCAGTAGAACTAGTAAAACATCACCAATTTATATTAAAAAAAGTCTTGAGAGAATTGATTGAGTAAAAGTGATGTATTCTAACGACTTGATTGATACGTTAATTCCCTGTGGGATCGACTCTGGGCATAATACCCTGGATTATATTTGCAGCGCCCGTTTAGTCTTTTATTAGACATCGTTGAGTTTGATCAAATTTTGGCACCATTGCCGTGGAGTCAACGGTATTATCATTGAGTTAGAAGAAATACAAAATTCTGAAATATAGTCAATTTTCTTTAAAATTTTCATTTTTTTTACATTGAAAGTTTAATGTTTGCTAACGTGTTGCAGGTGCATGACTAGAAACTCATCGAGGAGTGATGAAGTAGTTGAAGCCTTATCAGACCCCGAAAAAATTTTCAAGGCCCTAAACCGGACCAACCGAAAAAGCAAACATCAACCACAAATTGAACAAATGGAAACCGACATGGAAGATACACACAACCAAAACAATAATGGGGATGATATGGTAGACCCAGTCACTCAAATAGGGGCAGAGGCTCCCTTATATGACTGGTCATAACCCACAGCTGAGAATTTGGCCACAACGATACTGGTTCCTGAGATTCTGGCCGAGTCCTTCCAGATAACAAATAACACGCTGCACCTATTGCAGAACAAAGGGCTATTCTCAGGATCATACATCGAAGACCCTCAGCAGCATTTGAAAAATTTCCTGTGAATTTGTAAAACACAGAGGCAGCCGAACGTCACTCAGGAGGCAATAAAACTGTTGTTGTTTCCATTCTCAGTGACTGGCGCTGCCCAGACTTGGCTAAACTCACTCCCCATCAATTCCATTACCACATGGGAGGAGTTAGTCAAACAGTTCGTGAACAAGTTTCATCCACCCAACAAGACTGCTCAACAAATTGATGAAATCTTGAGCTTCAGACAGAAACCAGTTGAAACACTGCAAGAGACATGGGAACGATTTAAGGGGATGCTGGTTATCTGTCCACATCATGGTATTCCAGAGCAAATGTTGGGGCAGCATTTTTATATGGGTTTGGCTGATACTGTTAAAGCAAATGTTGATGCTTCGGCTGGTGGAGCATTCTTGAGCAAAACGTGGAGAGAAAGTCAAATCTTACTTGATAAAATGGCACAGAATTCAGGATGGACAACAAGGAATGCACCCATTACTCCTGTAGTTCACTCAGTGCCATTCGATCCATCTAATACTATTGCAGAGAACGTGGCCACCTTGATAACACAGATGAGTATACTTACTAAGAAGGTGGAAGAATCAGGACAAAAGCAGCAGGTACACATCGTAGACACAACCAATGGGGGCTTATGCACATCTTGCATTAGTCAACCACTTGGTAATCACTGGAATGCAGAATGTCATCACCCTCCTTATCCAGAAAATATGAATTATGTGTCGAATTATGGAAGCCAGAGACAAGGGGGGCAGAACTGGGGTCAGCAAGTTCAACCATATAGACCACCCCACCAACAGCAGAACAGTGGAAATATGGGTGTCAGGGGACAACAAGGTAATGCAGCACCGTATCAGAGGCCACAAGGTTATAACCATCAGAATCAACAACAAGCATACTACCCTCCTTAGCATCAACAGTGGGGAAAGCAAGAAGATGGGTTTTCCAGGCTAGAAGCTATGATGCAGCAGANCTGATGGCAGTGACTCTCCGCAGTGGCAGAGAATTAAACTTGGAACTGGAGAGAGATCGTGAAAGCAGACAGGCCGAGACACTGGTACCCATGCCGATTGAACTTGATGATTCGACAAACTTTACCAAGGTAACAGTGCAACCTACTAAAGAAGAACCCAGTGCACAAAGTGAGACTGAAAATGAAGTAGAGATAGCCCAGAAGCCGGTATTTGAGGTGGTGACTGAGAAAGAAAAGTCCCAAATCACTGGGAAAAAGAGACCGCCAGCTCCATTTCCTTAGAGGCTAGACAAATACCAAAAGGATGAACAGTACAAAAAGTTCTTGGACATGCTAAAGCAAATACAGGTAAATATCCCATTGATTGATGCGTTGAAGGAAATGCCTGGTTACGCTAAAATGATGAAGGACTTGATGTCCAGAAAAGTTGACTTCCAAGATCTGGCTACTGCCACCCTTACTCAGACTTGTAGTGCGATGGTGACGCTCCCTATTGCTGAAAAGTTGTCTGACCCAGGGAGTTTTACCATTCCTTGTACCATTGGCAACTTAGCTTTCACCAAAGCTCTATGTAACTTGGGGGCCAGGATTAATTTAATGTCGTTGGCCATATATAGAAGAATGGGGATTGGTAGAGCGAGGCCCACCTCCAAGCTGCTGCAACTTACTGATAGGACGGTAAAGAGACCGTCGGGTATTCTGGATGATGTATTGGTGCAAGTGGGGAAGTTTGTATTTCCTGCTGATTGTGTGATATTAGACTGCAAAGTGGATGAGGAAATCCCCATAATCTTGGGAAGGCCATTTTTCGCCACAGGCAGAGCTCTATCGATTGTGAGACTGGTGAACTTAATATGAGGCTCAATGATGAAGAAATCACTTTCAATGTGCAGAAGTCTATGAGGCGACCTAGTGAGTTCGCCAACTGCTCTCTTATTGATGTTGTGAATGTGACCTCAGAAAAAGTTGATGCATCCCTGACTGTTGGGGACCCTTTGGATGACTTTGATGAATTTAGATGATATGAACGGTGAAGAACTAGCAGATTGGGTGTTAGAACTTGAGGAAAAAGGTGTATGGCCAAAGGCTCTCGAGTTTGAGTCACTATACGGAGAGGAAAGAGAACCCGCCGGCCAAGCCATATATTGAAGAACCACCCAGGTTGGAACCGAAATCAGAGGATGATGATGTGGTAGAAAAGATACTAGATTTAACCAAGGACATCGATGATACATACTTTGTTGAATCTAGTGTCATTGGTGTTGAGGATGTTGGTACACACTCCAACCATTTTTTCACATTGTGCTGGGATGATGATATAAAAATAGAGTTATCCAAACCACCTTATGAGTTGAGGGATAAAGAACAAGATGCCTACAGTCTGGAATTCTTCTTGGCAGAAAATAGGGAGTACACATTTCGTCGAAAGGCCATGAAGCGCAGATTACTACACTATTTTATTGGGCCAGGCAGATTTGTTCCACCACCCCAGGAGCATGATCATAGAGCAGATTCAAACCTTGGGATTCAATTCATAAGTTCAAAATGGAGGCATAAAGAGATTCAAGCGGATGCTCGAAAAATCATGGAAAGCAAAACTAATGGAAAGGATGTCGACGCTACTTGGATCAGGGAGTTTCTTGCACCTTACTTTTATTTATTGTTTTGTCTATATGTGATGCACTGAGGACACTTCATGATTTAAGTGTGGGGTGTTGTATATATTTTGTTGTGATTTATTGTTTAGTGTGCTTTCTTGTTAGTAGTTTTATCTTTTATTGTTGGTAAGTTTTCTTTTTTTTTTTTAGTAGAACAAAGCAGAAAAATTTAAAAAAAAAAAAATTAATTAGAAATATGTGGACTCTTCCTAACGATGGATTTCCTAGACAGTTTTCTTGAAGGAAGTAAGTCTAGAGAAAATACTAAAAAGATTTTTTTTGTTTTAGGTAGAGTAGTAATTCCCCCTTGGTTTTTCTTTGGACCACGGTTCTTTTCCAAGGGTTTTTAATTGAATCGGGTGTAGGTAGTTTTAAATTTTTAAGGGTAGGAATCACATGGTTAAGGGATTAATAGTAGCAAATCTCGAAACGTGCTAATACCTTGAGAATAGTCAGTACTTTGGTTGTGACGCTTAGGCTGAATTTTTTTGATTCCAGGATAAATACCTTAAATCAGGAATTCTTAAGATTTTCTTAACTGCTTTGAATGGAGTGTTGTGATAGATCCAATCATGAGTGAGTTATGTGCCAAGTGTGTGTGAGGTTTGTATGTTATTCTGTGTATTGCATTTGATGTCTAGAACTTGCCCCGTGTGTGTGCACAGAGAAATAGAAGTTTTGTTTAGTCTTGGAAGTGATATAGGCATTTCTTTGTTGAGCCAGCTATATATATTTTACCCACCTAATTATTATGTATCGTAGTTAACCCCGTTGAGCCTATAATCCTGTTTCTTTGGCAGCCACGTTACAAGTCATACCCCTTTGTTTGAAACAATCATATATTTGAACCTTGTCACCTCTCGTAAACACTGAAAAAAATGATAAAATATGGAAAAGTTAAAGTGTGGGGTGCTAAGTTGGCTTTTGAGGGGAATAATTGAAATACGGAGAAAGGTGCACTGTTTAAAAAAAAGTAAGAGTCACTTGAGAAAAAAAAGAAAAAAAATATATAGAAAATAAATAGTTTTATTGTTGTGAAAGAAAAATATATGAGGTGACTCTTGATGTAATTGTGCTTAAAGAAGTATGGGGTATTAACATTGATGTGAAGGTGGAGTTGGTTTAATATAAGTGTGAGGTTGAAAAGCTAAAGTATGTGAAAGTGCTTAGGGAGGTGGAGTCACTCTTATATCCAAATGTATCCTACCCTTCCCGCAGCCTACATTACAAACAAATAAAGCCCTACTTGATCCTAGAATGAATGAGCTCGATTAGTAGAGTAGTACACTACGGGCAAGCCTATGGTGCATCTTTTGTGGCATATGAATGTTATTTCTGAGAACGAGTGAATTCTTTCTATCTTAAGTTCCTATGTTGTTAAATTTCATTGTGTGTGGAACTAACTCTTGAATTTGGTGAGGGCACATGATTCACGAAGGAAAGGTAATGTTGTTGACCTCTATGTTAGAGTAGTGAGTGGATTGTGAATAAAGCATGGTATATGTGAGTCAACTATTGAGGCG
>ML425524.1:44625-67148 GCA_005239525.1 Nicotiana knightiana | reverse complement strand
GGTGGTGTAGGGGCAGGCCGGGTTGTGGGGTGTTTGGGCCTGGGTCGATGCGGGTAATGAGAGGGATTTTGGGCTTGGGCAATTCTAGCCCAGGTCCGAATTTTGCCTATTTTAACTATAATTATGTCAACACTTCGTAAAAAAAAATTTAGTAATTAATTCTAACTTAGTTTTTGTCTAATTATAAATTAATTAAGAGTAATATCATTTAATTTAATACTCATATCATTTAAGGAACAAATTTCACAATTTTGTTAGAAAAAATAAATAAATTAATCATTAAATCTACATTGTGTCAAATAATCAACATTTTTGTTGTTATTTATTTCAATCGATTACAAGTAATATATTAATTAACTCTAGTTTAAATTTTAATTAATGAGTAAATTAAAGGTTGAAATTTCTAGTTAAAAAAATGTGATTATTTGAAGAATAATTTTCCGTAATTTTCCAATAAAAAATGATTGAAGTTATGCACCGAATCATGCAACTTTAAATCATTTATGAATTTTAAAAGATAAATTATGATTTATGTAATGCAAATAATTCACACACAGACATTGAAATTCAACAAAGGCTTATAATCATTAATTAATTTATTGAATTTTGTAGGAATATATAGTATGTTAAAAAGTACATGCTCACAATAATAAACAACCCTAAAATTATTAGCCTAATTCATAATTTTTTAATAAGTAATTCATAACAAATAATTTACAAGGATTATGAGTGTCTTATTACAATAAAAATTGCGCGGGGCACCCTATTTGGTCGCCCCGATTTAACCTATACCCGCTTTTTAAAAAACTTTTAACTTGTACCCACTTTTTAAATAACTTCAGCTCCCCTTTCCCTCGCTGATCTGAAGNGGGCTGAAGTTCCCAAGTTATAAAGACAACAACTTCAGCATAAGGGGCTGAAGTTCCCCAGTTTACAAAGACAAAACTTCAGCTCTAGAGATGAAGTTTTGTCTTTGTAAACTGGGGAACTTCAGCCAGTATGCTGAAGTTGTTGTCTTTATAACTTGGGAACTTCAGCCCCGTATGCTGAAGTTCCCCATTTACAAAAGACAAAACTTAAGCTCTAGAGTTGAGCCTGTATGCTGAAGTTTTTGTCTTTATAACTGGGGAACTTCAACCACGTATGCTGAAATTCCCCATTTACAAAGACAAAAACTTCAGTTCTAGAGCTGAAGTTCCCCAGCGTAACTGGGGGAACTTCAGCCCCGTGTGCTGAAGTTTTTGTCTTTATAACTGAGGAACTTCAGCCCCGTATGCTGAAGTTCCCCATTTACTAGAACTGAAGAACTTCAGGCCCGTCTACTAGAATGTTGAAGTTTTGCCTGATTGCCTTTATTACTTCAGTCCCGCATGCTGAAGTTATGTGCAAAAGCGGGTACGGATGCAATATTTTTTACAAAGCAGATATAAGGTAAAACGTGGCACAAAAAATGGGTACGGATGTAAAAGCCCCCTTATTACATGGTGCACTGAATCTAATCTATAACTAGTACCGAAGCCTCACAGTCTTTATGCATACAAATTAGTTTCATGTTTGCTTACTACTTTTATATAATTTACTACTTCAAATATTTTTAAAAATAATTCAATTTCTAGATATCCTAATTAGTTTTAGACTTTGTCTACTTTTAATCCTCAATATATTGGAGAAACTAAAGAAAGCAGTTGCACCCAAACTTAAATTCTTATCTGACATGGAGAATGTTAGCCAAAAAAAAATAAAAAGAAACTAACAAACAAAATAAAAAATAAAAAGTAATAAAAATAAAATAAAAACTGAAGCGGGGCGGGGCGGGTAGATGCAGGTGTGTTTGTGGTGCGGGTGGAAGTGCCACGCGGGGCGGGGGGTTGACATTTTGCGGTTTTATATAGAACCCACACCGCACCCTCATCGCTCCGCCCCGCCTGCCATCCCAAGAGTCAACTATACCTCTCTACTTTAGGATATTGTCTATATTAAACCTCTGTTATACTGTCCGATCAAATTTACCCCTACCGTTATACTATCTAGCCAAATTTACCCCTACCATCAACAAACTTTTAAAAATTACCCCTCAGTCCGTCAGGTGATCCAGAATCTCCCAAATCATTTTAATTAAGTCAGTTATTTTCTTGTTGATCTACTATTTTCGAAATAATTAGAATTTACTTGCTTTCTTAATGGGGAAAAAAGTAAGAGAAAAAAATATTAAAAATACAACGGTTTGTAAACGAAGTATACTAAGTTGAAGAATCTTAATTAGGTAGCTTGTCTAAATTCTAAAAGTATTTTAAAACACCCCAACTTGAATGAATTATGGAGACTTTGCAAGTATTAGTGAAAAATTGAAGTTCCTTGGAAACTTTATATTGTCGAATTCAACTTTGCTTTAATCAAATGCCTACGCATTGTGCACTCTTAAGTTAGTTGATCGAACTTTACACTAACTAGACAATAACAAATGTATTCAAATATACATGTACATACATGATGAGCAGTTATATATAATACACAATATTTAGACCCACTGAATTCTATGGTGTGCATATGGTTAATAAATAAATAAATTATAAACCAATTCCAAACACATTATTACAAGAACAGAAGTGGGTGCATTGGTAATTAAAAATATCCATGAAAAATTTGTATAGTCTAGTTTATCAATAGTAATTTCTGAAAATAGTGGAGCAAGAAGAACAATAAATGATTTAAATAAAAGAAAATTGGGAGATTTTGGATTACCTGATAGATCAATGAGTAATTTTTAAAAGTTTGGTGATGGTAGGAATAAATTTGACCGAATAATATAACGATATGTGTAAATTTGACAGAATAGTATAACGAAAGTTGAATGTAGATAATATTCTAAAGTAGATGGGTATATTTGGCCCTATCTAGCATCCTCCCTCATTAGATAGGAACTAGTAAGTTTCATTGCGCTTTGCACGTTCGTGAAATATTTTATTGAATTTAGCAAATAATCTTTTTCTATATTTCAACATTAAAAATAAAAGATTATTGAAGAAAAAGAAATATTCTTAAATTTTATCTGAAATTAAGCCTAAGATTTTGTATGAACAAAAACAAAAGAACAAATTCACTTGATAAAATCAAATTGAGATTTTTGGACCTATAAATTCATGAAGAGGTCTTAATATGCAACTCATTGCCTCCAACACCAAGAGTAGTCATCAGTTTATGAAGAACGTTGGGCATCTTCCTTACAGTTATAAGTCCTCGTACAGTTCTTGAATCAATTAAAGGAAGAAGTGGACAAGAGAACAGAAAAAGAATAGAGGAAGGGTTTGAACACTTTATAAGCACAATGTAGTATAATGTTGCTTGAAAAATATTTCCTCCGATTTGAAAGAGTCCATATACGTGGTGATTAAACCATATTGTGCATTTGGAGAACACATGATATTAATATTTTATTTATTAATATTTTCTTATTTAAATTATACTCCTTCCGTTCACTTTTACTTGTGTTTTAATTTTTCATGTTCCTTAAAAAATAATAAATGAAGTGCGTAATTTACCAAGATATCCATATTAATTGATGCATATTTTATTGGATTTGAGAAAATGATTTGAAATGAGTAATAAATAATGTGGGTATAACAGGAAAATAAAATTGTCTTCTCTTGATATGCGTAAAGTGACAAGTAAAAGTAAAAATCTATTTTTAGTATATATGTCAAATAAAAGTGAACGGGGGAGTATAAAGTATCTATAATTCAATCAATTCTCTTGGATTACTTTTTAACAATAAGTCAAACCATAACGTGCATACAACTAAAAAATAAATTCTTTTACAACTTAAAAGAGCTTAGTCTACAACAAACATAGAAAAAATATAAAAAATAGTTCATCTTTTCTATCACAAGAATTAAAAGAACAATTTTTAAAATATATAAGAATAAACTTCTACCTTCCGAAGAATTAGATTGCGTGGGGAATCTTTAACTTTAAAGGTCTTCCTTTTTGAAAAGAAGATAGAGTTCTTATATTTTTTTTATTGAAAAGGTGTAAAAAGAAATTGCAAAAGTCAAAGTGGAAAGTATATGATGTAGTATAATTTAGGAAAAATACCTTAACACCCCCTTAAATTTGACACGGATTGTTAGTTACAACCTTAAACTATTTGTGGTCTTAATTACGCTTCTCAATTTGGCCTTTTGAGAGCCATTACCCCCCTGGACGCTGATGTGGCAAAGAGTGTAGGTGCACTCGCCTGCCACGTGGATTTTTCTGTATATGTGATTTTTTTTTTTAAAATAAAATATATTTTTACCTTTTTAAGTGTGTTACTTTTTTGGATAATCTTTTTCGAATACAATTTATAATAAAACTTGGATAAAACTATATTATTTAGGAAAAATATTCTTATTTGGCTAAAGTAAATAAAGTTTTAGTTAATCTTTTTTTGAATTTGACATGAAAATAAAGATTTATACAATTGAAATAAATAGTCAAAGCATCTAAAAAGTTATAAAAAAAAATACACATAACTTTTTGTTTCTTCTGACATCAGGCACTTCAACTGGATTATGAAAACTCCGGTTAAATTTTTTCATTATGAAATACCAAACCAAATAATCTCAGTTTGATTTGTTTTCTTAGAGGCTTCAGATTAATGGTTTAGATATTTTGAAATTTCTGTTTAAGCCTATGGACATCTTCTGACAAGAAATAATGGACCCCTAAATAAAGTATTTATGTCAAATTGCCTAATTACCTCATGCCCATTATATTCATCTGAAAATTTGATAATTGTAAGTACAAATATAAATCCTTGAAATGACAAAAGGGTTACAAGAAAAAAAAAATGGTAATAAACAAGTATGAGATAACTATCATGAGTATATGTTATAAATAGTTAATTGAAATAAATAGTCAAGGCATCTAGAAAGTTATAAAAAAAAATACATATGACTATTTATTTCAATTGTATAAATCTTTATTTTCAGATCAAATTAAAAAAAACATTAACTAAAACTTTATTATTTTTAGGCAAATTAAAAAATTTAGCCTAAATAATGTAGTTCTATCCAAGTTTTATTACAAATTGTAATCGAAAAAAATTATCCAAAAAAGTAACATACTTAAAAAGGTAAAAATATATTTTATTTAAAAAAAAAGCCACATTATACAGAAAACCCACGTGGCAGGCGAGTACACCCACACTCTTTGCCACATCAGCGTCCAACGTCCAGGGGGGGTAGTGGCTCTCCAAAGGCTAAGTTGAGGGGAATAATTAAGACCACGAATAGTTTAAGGCTATAACTAATAATTGTGTCAAGTTTAGGGGGTGTTAAGGTATTTTGCCTATAATTTAAAGTCTTAAATATTTAGTTTATCTAGAGTTTAAAATACTAATGTCATTCTATATATGTGCTATAATTAAATTTCATATTAATTTCAACTCCTTTCCTACTCAATCAATATTTTTTCTTTATATATTTTTTGTATAACTAGTCTTAACATACGCACGTTGCGCGTGTTTTTTGTATGAATGAAAACAAAATTTTGAAAATAACATAAATATTATTCAAAACATGTATTTGTGTTATAAAATAAAAATCAATAATACAAATTCCAAAATGATAATATAATCATATAAGGGAGTTCAATCTAGTGGTTCTTCCTTCTTTATTTTCTTACTTGCTTCATTGTACAAAAAAATCATAGGAGTAACGTTGATTGATATGTAAAATATTCGTTTAAATTTATCTGAGCACTTATATATGTGCATTGCAAGTATATTTCGTATTATTAATTATAAGATTTTTTTAGACAGTTTACAGTTAATTAAATTTTTTTTTACCTATATTTTACTCATTTTAACGGGACTTCTAAATTGTAGCCTTATTCTATTCATACCTACGCAATTATATAGGCATTCAAACTCGATTATTATATACAGATTTTTAAAAATATTTTTAGCCCGATCGTTGTCTTATTTTACCTATGATTTCTTCCTAAGGTACTTTTACTTGCAGCAAATTACATATATATGTTATTTTATCTATTTTTATTTCTTTGTATAAAACATATTTCGTATTACTTATTAGAAGATTTACGTTAGATAGTTTACCAAAAATATTTTAAAAACTTTTTACCCACATTTTAATGTGGCTTCTAAACTGTAGCCTTATTCTATTCATACACAAGTAATTATATAGGCATCCTCGTTATTATTAACAATTTTTAAAAAATTCTTAGCCCGATCGTTGTTTTATTTTACCTATGTCACAAATCAAAATCCATTAAGGACTGTGATGGCACCGGACACCATTGTCAGGAAAGCCAACATCAAGAAGTTAATTAAATTCTGATTTTAGTATTTTTGAAATCATTTCTTTTCCTTACATTTCAACAATAATGAATGAAGTTCACTGAATAAATAATCATGTCTTTGTACACATTGAATAATCCCATAGTCATCCCAGAACCCGGTGTCACAAGTGCATGAGAAATTTGTAGGAAATAAAGTACAATACAATAACTGTCCGGAATACAATTGGACAGAAAAGAATTTCAATACTCTGAAAGAGATTCTGCTGGCTGCGGGTCGTCTCGAGAGATGCATCTCACCTAAGTCTCCGTGTCAACCATGCCGCTGCGCCCAACGAGGCCACTAGACGTACATGTGCCTGTGCAACAAAAATGCCCAACAAGTGTAGTATGAGTACGAAAATAACATGTACCCAGTAAGTATCCCGTCTAATCTCGAAGAAGTAGTGACGAGAGGTCGACTTCTGTCATGACCCCAAATCCTTAGTCATGATGGCGCCTGTCGTGGAATCAGGCAAGCCACACATTTCGTTGAATCCAAGTTTATTTTTCAGAAAAATTGTAAATTCAGTAGCGAAAGTATCAGCAATAATTCATTGAAAAGTTTAACATTATTGAAACATCATTTAAAACCAAATCCAGATCTAGTGTCACCAAGTCACGAGCTACTACAACGTACTAATGTAAAAATAGAGGAAATAACAACATAGTCTGTAATAATAAAAGTGCGACATGAAGATAAATGAGGAGGAGACGAGGTCGCGATCGCCAGCTGCTACCTCGATGACTCCGAAGAAACTCTGACAGCTGCTCAGTATCCACTACCGTGTCCCAATGTACCTGGATCTGCACACAAGGTGCAGGGGGTAACGTGAGTACACCAACTCAGTAAGTAACGAACCCAACCTATGGGCTGAGAGGTAGTGACAGACTAAACCTCGGGATTTACAATAAACACCGTACAAAAATTAGACATACTAACAGTTTATCAGAAAATATACAAAATAAGCCAAGTATGCCGGAATACTCTACATGCCATCATATAAATATATGAAACCAGTGTGAAAATCCACATAGTTCTCACAACCCTCACACGATAGTCCACTCAGTACCGTATATGGCTCTCAGGCCCAGGGAAGGTCCATCCCCGAATGTACATAATCATCGGTGACTGTAGTCACTTGGTACTGAGGAAAAAGGCCAATCCAGCCCTATAGAGAAGATCCATCTCCGGAAAACAACACGCGGACAAGATCATTGTCTAGGGACGATCCATCCCTCACATATCATAAACTTCGGACAAGGTCCATCTCCAGGGAAGATCCATTCCTCAATATCAATGCGCTCACCGGGGGTGTAAAGACTCCGGAGGGGCCCTATTGGCCCAAGCGCTATATCAAGCCAACATGATTAAAGTATCGCTGCGGTGTGCAGTCCAATCTCATAACTGTCCTTACAACAGGCTCTCGGCCTCACTCAATCATTACTCTCCAATCTCACTCATATGGCTCACAGATGTATAAATCAGCCCGAAACAATGATAAATATGTATATAATTAACAATTACTGAGACTGAGACATGAAATGATATACTATAATAGGGCTGAGTATATGAAATCAAATAATCACAAAATGAGACAGTAACATACGACAACTCGGATCTCAGCATTTTCGGCGTGAAGCCTTAGCATTTATACTTAACATGATTCCTAAGATGTTCACAATTACCACATTAATAGAAGTGCAGATATCAATCAGTAATAGCTACTAGACAATACCATGGGATGAGCCAGGCCACAAATACTCGGTGCACGCCCTCATGCCCGTCACTTGGCATGTGCGTCACCTCAATTATAGCCATATATCATATAGTTCGGGGTTTCGAACCCTCAGTACCAAGTTTGGAAATGTTACTTACCTCAAAACCAAAAAAAATCCTCGCCCACAGTGCCCTTGCCTATAAACTCGGCCTCCGAATGCTCCGAATCTACCAAAAATCAGATTCATATCATTATTATATACCAAGGAACGAAGACCATTCGAAATTTATCAAAATTACCCAGAAATCCTGAAATTGGCCAAACCCGACCCCCGAGCCCACGTCTCAGAATCTGATAAAATTTATATCACAAGAATCCTCATCCTCCCACGAGTTTATACATACCAAGAACATCAAAATCGGACCTCAAATGAGCCCTCAAATCCCCATTTAAAAGTCTCTAATTACAAGCCCTAATTACCCAAGTTTTGGTACTAATTTCCCACAAATTTCAGGTTTAATCACTTAGAAATCAACATAGAATCGAGTTATGAAGTCAAGAATCTTACCTCCAAGCGTTTCCCCTTTGATTCCCTCCTTAATCCCTCTCAAAAGCTTCAAAAATCGCCCAAAAATGGTGAAAAATGGCTAAGGGTCGCGGATATGGCCTTTTAAATACACTGCCCAGGCGCCCTTAATTTCCTCAGTGCGTTCGCGTTACCAGGGACACGTTCGCGGAGCACAACCCAAACTTCCCTTACGCGATCTCGTCCTCCCCATCGCGTTCGCATAGAGTAACTAACCAGCCCACCCCCACGCGCCTCACTCCCTTATGCGATCGCATAGCACCCTTACACGATCACATAGCACACATACCCTAACCCCATGCGATCGCCACTTCCCAAATGCGGTCACATAGACCAAAAATCTTTCTGCCTCAGAACAAGCCTATGCGATTGCATACATACCCTTGTGATCGCATAGAAGAAAACCAGACATGAACACAACAAAAATCTGCCAACACTTAAGTCCAAAATTAGATCTGTTAACCACCCGAAACTCACCCGAGGCCCTCGGTACCTCAACCAAACATGACAACACATACCACAACCTCATCCAAACTTAGTTGAGCCTTCGAAACACCCAAAACAATACAAAAACACCAAATTCACCTCAGATTCAAGCCTATGAACTTTGAAACTTCTAAATTTCGCCAAAGATGCCGAATCCATCCAAAACACGTCCGATTGACCTGAAATTTTGCACACACATCCAACATGACCCCACGAACCTGTTCCAACTTCCAGAATTCCGTTCCGACCCCAATAGCTAATTTTCCACTGTTGACCGAAAATCGCCAAAAACTCAATTTCGCCGATTCAAGCCTAATCTACTCCGGACCTCAAAATCACATTCCGAACACACTCGTAAGTCCCAAATCATCTAACGAATCTATTCGAGCTATAAAATCCACATTCCGAGGTCGTTTACCTATAAGTCAACTCCCGGTTGACTTTTCCAACTATTAAGCTCATTTAAGAGACTAAGGGCCTAAATTCTCACCACTACAACTCCGAACCCGAACTAACCGACCCAACACATCATAATTAGTCCAAATAGCATATGAAAAAGCTGAAACAGAGGAAATAGGGCTAATCTCACGAAACGACCGGCCGGGTCGTTACAACTTCGACACTCACTAGTGGTCCAATAAATAAATACCAAAATGTGTAGAAGCATGGATTTTGTAAAGTGATTTCAAACTCAATAAGCATGAAGCAGGTAAACAAGTCTTTTAATAATAAGAAATTTTCAAAATTAGTATTTCATCATTTATCAATTTATCTCAGGCCAGAGATGCAATATCATTATTTATAAATGTCAAGGCGAGCAATACAAGTATGCGCAAATCAAGCCAAGGTCGTACAGGCCGATCCAACATAATAATAAAATGTGCACTGCCAGAGGGTCGAATGACGCGAACCATAGATGCATCTATTACCCCGCTCGCGAATCATACATGCGACGCGATCAAATACGAATAAACACCTCAAACAGTCAATCAAGAATTTATCAGGAAAGCAATTATCCAAAGAAATGTCAACTTCTCTTTAACGGTCAAGAAAATGATGTTTAACCTTTTTAGAAATTCATTTTCCAAGTTCGATATGATTTAAGCATTTTAAATTGACAATAAAGTTACAAGTACGGCAGGTAAAGCATGCTTTTGGGTCCTAGACTACACGGACTTAAGCATAATGGTAGCTACGTACGGACTCTCTTCACCTCTTGCATACGTAGCCCCCACAATTAGAGACACATATTCAATTATTTCGCATATGGGGATAATTCCCACTTACAAGGTTAGAAAGGAGACTTACCTCGCTCGGAAGTTTCATAACCGACTACCAAGCCCTTCCGACGACTCAAACCGATGCACAACGCTCAAAAACTATACAATAATTATGCAAACCCATTAATACACGCTCGAATACTCATTATAATCCAATTTATAACAATTTCTATCCCCGATCGAAAAGTCGATAAAAATCACCCTCTGGCCCACGTTCCCGAATTCCGAAATTTTTTGAAGATAAAGTTTACCCATAACCTTAAGAGCTCAAATATTTAATTTACTCTCAATTTCATGTCCAAAATCGTGGTCAAAATCCAAGAATGTCAATTTCTAGATTTTCTTCAAAATCCCAAATTTTTACCAATTTTCATGCTTGAATCCACAATAAAACTATGTACTTAACTTACAAGAGGTGGGATTAACTTACCTTATGTTTGATGATGAAATCCCCCTCTTCAAAGGCTCCAAAGTCACCCAACCAAAGTGAAAATATGAGAAAAATGAGCCAAAAACTCGTTTTTATAAAACACACTGCCCAGCCCGACCACTCGCACCTGTGGTCCAGGAGCCGCACGTGAGGCTTCGCGGGTGCGAGACACCCTTCCGCTCCTCCGCGCTCCTCCGCTTTTGTGAGAGGCTCTTCATTTCTGCGCTTGCGCAGATGCGGTCGAAAGTTCCGCACCTGCGGGCCTTCACCTTGGCCGGCCTGTTCGCTCCTGCGACCCCAATGTCGTATCTGCCCCCTCCGCACCTGCGGCGAATACCTCACAGGTGCGGTAACACTAGATATTAGTTGCCTCCATTCTTTTCCGAATTCCAAATTCGATCCGTTAACCACCCGAAATCCACTGGAGGCCCCTAGGACCCTGTCCAATTACACCAACCAGTCCCAAGACACATTACGAACTTAGTCGAGCCTTGAAATCACATCAAACACACTAAAATCACGAATCACACTCCAATTCAAGCTTAATGAACTTTAGAATTTCAAATTTCTATATTCAATGCCGAAACCTATCAAATCACGTCCGATTAACCTCAAATTTTGCACACAAGTCATATGCAACATTACAGACCTACTGCAACTTCCGGAATTGGTATCCCACCCCATTATCAAAAGTCCTCTTCCGGTCAAACTTCTCAAAATTCAAATTTCTAATTTTTGCCAAATGACCCCAAAATAACCTACGATCCTCCAAATCCACTTTCGGACGCGCACCCAATACCAGAATCACCATACAGAGCTATTCCCAGACTCGGAATCTCAAACGGACATCGAAAGCATTGAAATACACTTAACTCAAATTTATGAAATTCTTCCAAAAAATGCTAACTTCCACAATAGACGCCGAAGCGCTCCCGGATCCTCCAAAACCCGATCCGGGCATACGGCCAAGTCCGAAATTATCATACAAACTTGTCGAAACCTTTAAATCCCGATTCCGAGGTTGTTTACTCAAAAATTCAATCTTAGTAAATTCTTCCAACTTAAAGCTTCCAAAATGAGAATTCTCTTTCCAAATCAACTCCGAACTTCCCGGAATTCAATTCCGGCCATACGTACAAGTCATAGTACCTGAAGTGAAGCTGCTCATGGTCTCAAATTGCCAAACGCCGCACTAGAGATCAAAATGACCGGTCGGGTCGTTACATTCTCTCCCACTTAAACATATGTTCGTCCTCGAACGTGCTGGGAATTGCGCTGGAGTTGTCTGAAATCACTGGTTAACACCTCATGCACCTACCCGTGCTACCACCACTCAGTTGAGCACATTAGCTCGAGAAAATATGAAGATATTCTCCCCTATTCCAACAAATAAGCTTAGAGCCCAATCCCAACATCCGGAACTCTCTGCCAGGACTGCTTCGAACATACAAACACCGTATCAATCACTACACAATGCATCAATACACGATTGCATACCTTTGCTGAAATCACCCTATTCACTGCATAACGCACATGACCATAACAACATCCTCTGATAACAATAGCCGAAATTCCACGGTTCTGATGTTCCCAATGCACCTCACAACATATGCAAATCCTGTTCTAACCCTTTGCAATACCGCCACGATGGAGGAGACGTGTAGAAATTCATAACCAACTGCCGAGTTAACAAATCATTGAGTCAATACTCCTGACGAGAACCATCACCTCATTCTAAACCAAATAATGATGTTTTCTCTTTAATATACTTCATATAACCCGATTGCAGTGATCCTAGATCCACTAATCTCTTCTCACCTAATACGAACTGCTTAGGCAATAAGACATCCAATACATGACCAAAAGTCTCATATGATGCCACAACATGCCAATAAGCTACAACCTTGAACGTGATACATAAGAAAACAAACTCTGGAAGGGACTACTCCACTCACGCAACAAATATGAACCTTCCTTAGAAAGTGGGAAGCAAAACACACAAAAATAAGAATAAAGGGGACTGTACTCAACATCACACTGTTGCGGCGTGCAACCCGAACCAAAAAACATACCCGTGGCGGCGTGCCACCCGATCCACACATAAAATTCACATAAGGAGATACTTACCGAGCTAAATTGCTCATTGCTACAAAATACCGAATATCGGCCACAAGCACGCTAAATGCATAATACTATCCCTGTGGAGACATATAACATCGTATGCTACAAAACTCAGGCAAAACTGAGGTGTGATACATGATCTAAATCTCAAAAGCCATCCTGTTCACATAACACCATCACTACGCGGAACCTCAATACATAAGAAAATTATCAAGCTGTTTCACAACTCACACGACACGATATAGTATTACATGAAATACCCGATGACGAGATAACATCCAACGTCCGAATACTCCTCAATCAGGAGTGCTATGCTGAAATGAAACATCTGGTCTGACATAGAGCCCATATTCATATTTAATCCAACCATCGACCTCGAGCCGATTCTAACCGCACCGTACTAGGCAATAACCTATCAAGGGTCCATTATAACCCCTTTTCCCATAATTTGCAAGAACAACCATCATATCCGGAATAAACCTCCACAGTCCACAACCAAATATACCGAGCGCCCTCCAGGCATAAATTCTCAAATTAGAGATATTACCACAATCTTTACACCTGGTTTAAATCTTCAATCAATCAAGTGACTACATGTCACACTTATATAATCTTCCCGTGAGATACGCTCCCATGACCTTCCTCACCAGGTAACAAGTCAGCACATCCATACCACTGGCCATACAAACGCTGTAAATCAAATCGAGAATCCATAACCAGGATGCAAAGCCTCTTTAAAACACCGATCTCAGGTGACACTGAAGACAATACCAGCTTACTCTAAACATTCAAATCTCTTATCTGCTCATCCGAGCTCGTGACATCCTTGCCAACACCGAACCGCAACCTTGATCCTCACTTTCAAATTTCATACCGCTCACTGCATCTAACGTGCCAATATGCGATATCACTAGAATTTCACCATAACTCCTGAACCATTAATAGGGTAAACACTTTATCATATAGAAACCTTTCACTTAGCTCATTTCAAAAGAACCATAGGAACACATGAGTGAATTCTCATAACCGCAGAATATACACATCCTTAAGTAATGGTCTAAACCACCACAACCCTTCCGGGATCCGCCTACGCATAACAAGCCATAATACTTGAATATTCCCGAATAAAACCAATTACGGCGGCCGTCAAACCTCGCACGTACCATCACCATTCATATGTATAACTTAGTCACACTGAAGGAACTGATCACTGCCGTCATCATCCCAATTCAACTGTGGCTAACCGATCCGACTTCTTCTAACTTACCCTTAACTTAACTCAGAAATAATAATAACTCCAGTCAATACATAACAACTCAATACGCACTCATTCTGAGTGGCTTGTATAACGAGACCATGCTGTCTCAAATCCCAAGAACCATCTCATACCTTTCTGGTGCGCATATTCGCATCCTCGACTAGTACACCTATTCTGAAAATTCCTCTACAAATCCGAAGTCATTTTCTCTCATTCCTCCCAATATGCATTGCAAGCCGAAAATGTGATAGCACATTCTGAGCCTCTTATCATAATCCGCTACCAAAAGCTCGATTCTTAACCATACCGCGGGCTTGAAATCCTTAGGCACCGCATTTTAACCTTTGAATTTGCTAGGACCGTTGTTGAGAGTCACCTACTCTATCTTGGTCTCGAACATAATCAACCCCAAGGCTCCGCTGGCCCATGAACACCCATCTCAATGAAGCACCCGACTGAATCACTTCCCTTGTAAGTCACCTCTGTACGAAGCATAAATCCTGAATCTTCCCAAATCCTGAACATGAGTCAATAAACCCAAATATAGCACACCTTTACCAATTCCTTTGCTCAAATTACCACTTATGTTCTTTTTCCTTAGTTGTATTAACTCACCAATAAGACGATAACCCGAAACCTCACAAGTATATAACCATGCAACCCAATCGTAGGCGGTGGGACTCTCCCACTTAGCTTGAAGCTATTATTACACAACTATGGAACCCACCAGGATGCTTTCTCCATTTTTGACATGATCTTGCTAAACCAACCCACCAAATTCCTTGAAATCGTTCTGTTAGCATTTCACGAACACTCTGAATCTCTAGAAACATTCACATATTCGACCTCTTATTGGATAGTCGGTAAAATCCTTCGCAGAAGCTTCGCCAACCAAGCGACCGCTGACCTGCTCACAGGAGATAACCCACCCGTGGAAATTACATGCCGACATCTTCCAATGTCGCTGAACAGGGTACAATCACTACGACATCAATAACCTAGCCTGAGCCCCTTCTCCTTCACCAACTGGACCGGTCCGTTCACTCCTCATTGACATCAACTAAATGTGCGACAATATTTTCCAATTCAAAGTTATATTGTATCCTTCTTCATACCAAGAAACTCCTTTCTGTTGCATCCAATCTCCCGCCATATAATAGCCTATATTTCAAATTTAGCATGTGGACCCAATCACCATCTACTAAAATTCCCAAATCACTCTAAACTTTCCTCCAGGTGTGTAGTTATTCTGCCACTGAAACCATATGCTACGCTGCCACTCTCCCACTTTGGTCAAACTCACTCCTTTAAGCAACTACTCGACTTTCGCTTATTACATCTAGGCTTCTAGAAATTTAACCACCGCATAACGCTTCCCACATGTCCTTCCTCATCCTTTGCTGCCCAGATGATGCCTTAAATAAATATCTATCTCTGTAGCACTTGAATCGATATATCGCTACTAACTTCATCCCTCTCCGAAGATCCTCCTTCGCGAGCCGTCAACATTAGAAATACCCATTCAATCCTTAACCACCGCACCCCGCGATCTCTGACAACCGCTTCTCCAATAATATCTCATAATATCCTACCCCAAATGCGAATTGTAGAAGATCATAACACCAACGAACTTAACACATACAATAGAGGACGACGACACCACGTCGCAGATGAAAATTCCACCACACTTGAAAACAACAAATATCTTTACTTCATCAACCCAACATGAACACTCATAGTCCGGTTGTCTTTCCTCCATAAGAAATAAAATATTGAATCTCTAAATCTTGCACTGAGTAGACCTCCTTTCAAGTCATTCACTACCCTGACACATGGACAAGCATCCTACCATCACATCAATTACTGCGTGATAACCGTTCGTAAGCATCATAGCAACCGGTGCATAGCTTCAAAGCTCTCATAAGTAAAACTACTGAGCTGAGATGACAGAATATCCTTCCACAAGGCGATGAAAATAGCCCAAACAACCACGCAGGGAGAAACATTCTGCACCACATCTGTAGTACCATTACAATTACTCACTTCACGATTTGTAACTAGCGGTATGCGTCGCATAAGATTGAATGGAAAGGAAATGAAAGAATAAGCCTCAAAGTGATCAAATAGCACGATGAGGAAATCAAGAAGGGAAGTGCTTCTAACAAACCTGTAGCCTCTCGAAGATAAGTACAGACGTCTCTGCACCGATCCGCAAGACTCTACTAGACTCGCTCATGACTCGTGAGACCTAAGGGAACCTAGTGCTATGATACCATGTTGTTGTTTAACCAAAGAATTAGACCCTTTGACTAAAGCTATTTTAAGATGAACACGGGTTACTGATAATCAAGGAAATAGAGAAAAATGAATAACAAACAATATTGCAGAAATATAGAAAAGCGAAGTCAATTATATTCGAGAATCAAATGCCTTTACAAGCTGTATTCCCCTCCGTTATATAGGAGATTCTTATAACGTACAACTCTTGATATAGTTTCTCATCAATGACTAATTATGACATTAATGAGGCGTTACAAAGGATAATGGTAATTGGGGTACGGTTACATAACGTTTGAGTAATCAATTGTGGGTCTTTGAATATGCCCGTAGCTTTGTCTAGATTCATTCTGACTGTGCCTCTCCCCTGTTTTGATCCGGTTGAGTTTCCCGTGGCTGATAAGCTCGAGGGTTTACTGAATCGTGCCTCTTTGTTCCGTACCNCATTTATGGCGGGAATATTTTACCGCCGCTTTTCCTTGAATCATTGTATCCTTCTCTGCACCATAGGCGTCGTTTGTCACTTCCATTTAATGCTCATACCATGTTTCCTTTTCGGATTGGTTCTGCATTTACTCGGCACCTCTTAGGGCTTTTTGTGGCTGTGCCAGTCCTGAAGTGACATCTTCAATTATGACTTTTCATCATTATTTTTCTTTTTTTCCCATGTTTGACGGTTGTCCTCAAGTATAAATACCTTTCTTCTTTTCTTTGCTTCCACGAAACACTTTTCTCATACTAGGGATAGTCAATTTCTTGTAGACCAATCTTCTTCTCTTGAAAGTGTCGAAAGGTATTCAACCCTTATAACTGAGGGTCAGATTTCCCTTGTTCGTAGGGATTGCTTTTGGAGGCCTGACTTCCCTGTCTATATTCTGAATAGTAATCAAACAATAACGTCTTACAAGACTGGATATACTTTTGTTTATACGTACCCTTTCACTCTAGGTTTTAGACCCCCCATTGACCCAGTCATAATTGACTTCTGCCGTTTTTTCAATATCTGCTTAGGACAAGTTGGTCCGCTTGTATGGCGAGTTGTCGCATGTCTTAGGAGTTTGGCTTCTTTAGCCTCGACTCCTTTTACTTTCAACCATCTTATTCATCTCTACTCTCCTACCTTATTTCGTGAAGGGGTTTTTACTCTGACTACTAGAAGCAAAGAGTGCTGGTAACCCCTGGAGATTATAAGGATAGGGGTTGGTACCTCCGGTATGTTGTTGTACCCACTATTGGTTTAGTGGGTGAAGAAAATATTCCCTTCCCTGAGAAGTGGAATCGCGCACGTGAGTATGCTTTAGCTCACATTTATTTTCTTTTTCTCGTTTTGACTTGAGATGTTTTATTAACACCGTATCTGTTTCTTCTTCTCTCGGCAATCATGAATACTGTTGAGAATGTCTTTGGTATTCGTGATTGGGTAGAAAAATTGTTGTCCGTTGCTCTTTTAGAAGAGAGATCTTGGAAGTACCTCGCTGGGAGGTATGGTTGGCATGTAAAGACCCACGGTAAGTGAAGCTATTGTTCTTGCTTATTTCCTTACTCGAGTCTCTTCTCTCTTTGTCTTTTAATTTTTTCCCTTTTAATAGGGTTCTCCGCTCGTGGGGTGTCTGCTTCATCTATCCCGAAGATGTCTCTGGCTCAGGCCCAATAAATTATTGTTGGTTCATCTTCGTCGAAGAGGAAGATTGGTGAGTCTCGTTCCGTAGAAGAAGAAGGTGATTTAGTGCACAGGCCACAAAGAAGGTCGGTGGTTTCAGATGATGAGCTTACACCCTTAACCTTGCCTTCCGTATCTGTGATTGAGCCCTCTGTCCTTGATGATGTTTCACATTCCCCTATTCATGAGGGTGTTGATCTTGCTCCTGACGATATCTTTTTGGCTGCTGTCTTTCCTGCTTCTTTGAGAGAAGTTGTCTCGTCTGTTCCTTTTGCTATTTCGGCTTCTGCTGTTGCTTTGCCCGTAACTTCATCGACTCTTCAACCCTCTGTGCCTGCTGCTTTGCCCGTGGCTTCTCATGCTCCTCAACCCTCCATGCCTGTTGCTGTTTCATATCTGCCTGCTTCCATGCCTCCCGTTAGGGAAGTAGGGTCTTCCAGCAGAGAGATGCGGCAGGTGGTAATAGAGGTTCCAACTGAGGGGAATATTTTCAAGAAAATGGGTGAGCCCGAAGTGTGGCTCAAGCCTTTGATAGGTCCCTATGAGAAAGCAAAGCTAGCCAGCCACTGTGCTCTTACATGGGCCAATGAGGTCATGCATACTTATTTGAAGGTGTGATGCAAGTTATCCTCTTTCATTTTCGTATATGAAATTTACCATATCTGACTGGTTTATTTCTTGTAGATTAACCTTATAGGCATGGAGCTTATGAAGAGGATTTCAAACACGGACCAGGAGACAAAAGAGTTGCAGGCCGATACTGATAATTGGAAAGCACAGTATGATAGCCTAAGGATTGACATGGATGCCTTAGAAGAGGAAATGAGTACCTTGATGCGGCAGATGAGACTCATGGCAGCAGAACAGGTAGTAGAGAAGGCTTCTTCCAGTCAGGCTGATAAAGACAAGAGTGTTCTGGAGTCTTCGTTCGCTGAGCAGCTGTCCCGTGCCCCAGAGGAGATTAGAGACTTGAAAAACTTGTTGGGGCAGAAGGAGGAATACTCAGGCGAGCTCGTGCAATCACTCACTCGTATTCAAGAAGACCTTCTTAAGGCTTTAGACAAAGCTCAAACTCTAGAGGAGTCGATTGTACCGTTAAGGGCCACCCATGAAGCTGCGGAAGCGGAGAAGGACGGATTGAGAGCTGAGCTTCAAGTATGGGCAAAGGATTATGAAGATCTTTAAGAGGTGGCTGCTATTGATGTGAGCTGGGCGTACATGAATTCTCGCCTTGACACATTGATGGAAATGAGTCAAGAGGGTTTTGACCTTAGTGCTGAAATAGCTAAAACTAAGGAATCCATGGAGAAGGCTAAACAAGGTCATAACCTCTCTTCACCTAGTGGTGAGATTCCAGCCGCTCATGCCTCTTCATCCCTAGTTGCTCCCGCTCCTTCTGCCAGTGAAGTCAACCCCTCTCTTGAAGAAATTTAGTTGGTTCATCCCCCTTTTTTTTCTCTTTGTATCAATTGGTGGTTACCCCCAGTCCCATCGGGGGTAAATTTGGATTTCTTTAAAGTCCCCAAATGACAACTTAGGGGCACCACAATGTATATAAAAATATTATACGGTTAAGTATAAGTTAATACTTAGTTTTAGCCGTTTTAATATATTAATGTTAGTACGACTTTTGTTGAGTTTCTGTTTTACTATTTAAGTCTTTTGCACGCTTCATTTTTCGAGGTTTTAGTTTTACCTCTGAGTTTTGCATGTGGAATGCTTTAGACTACTCGTACCTTTTTGTAATAGGCACGGTGTCATATTAAATGTGTGCCTTTTTTAATAGGCATAGTTTATGGAAGATGGCCCTTTATAATTGACAGGAAGAAGACGTCTCATGATAATGCAATAGAGTGATAGGAATTTTACACATGTTTAAGAATGTTTCCAAGGAAAGTTTTTTGTTTGAACTTCTATGACATTTTACATATGTTTGATTATCATCTAAAACTCATGTTGCAACTGTTTTTGTTTAACAGATTTGATATACTCTTGTATTTCGTAACTGTTTTTCGTAGGTAACAGTTTTTCGATATTAATACAAGGGAACAACTATTTTTTTACTAGAAACAGTTTTTATAAGAATTGGGGTTTTTACCGCAAGTGTTTTCGTTGGAAACAGTTTTCTAATAAGTACGAGGGAAATGTTTTCTTTTTCGTAACTGTTTTTATTTGATAACAGTTTTCTAAAAAAATTCAAGGATTTAGATCTTTCATCCATAACTGTTTATTTGATAACAGTTTTTTGAATGAGTACACTGATGATGATCTTTTACCCCTAACTGTTTTTGTTACAACAACTTTGAATAAGTATAAAGATGTACATTTCTTTCTCGTGACTAATATTTTGCCTTTCAACCTGAACATGTTCGAAGGTTTTTGCTCTTTGCATTAGGCTTTGTATTTGGATGACTCTTTTGATTTCTTTCGATTCTGCTCGTGTCACTTGTCTCGTTGGTTAGATGGGTCTTCAAGCTCGAGCTTTTGACTTTCTGATAGTCTTCTTTGCTTCGTCTTAGCCTTCCATATTGTATAGTCCCCCAAGTGTTTGAGCTTTGAAGAATGAAATCTTGAGCACTTGATTGTTCCTTCTTTGTGGTCCTTTTCATGAAAGGGAAAAACATTCCGGACTTGAAGGTATATAGTTTTTTAGATGATGACTGCTTAACCCTTTTAAAACGTCCATCAGAAAGTGTAACTCTAGACTGGGAATTATGTTATTTCCTCGCATCTTTGCAGGTCTAATATCATCATCTCGTGATGGGTTAACTTTATGCCTATCATCTAAAAAAGTTAGTAAAATTTTTAAATGTTCAAAATAAAATCGAACGTGTGATATCTGACGGGGGCTATTCTTTTCCTTTAGAAGTAATACTTCTTTAGGTGGATGGCGTTCCATCTTGTTGGTAGAACTCTGCCATCCATAGCTTCCAACTCATAGGCGCCTTTCCCAGCTATGCCTCGGATTTTGTAAGGTCCTTCCCAGTTTGGATTTAGCTTTCCTGCACCTGCTTCTTTCGTTGATTGAAAGACTTTTTTGAGGAAGAAGTTCCCAATATTGAAGTACCTGGGATGAGCTTTACGGTTGTAATAACGCTCTATGATTTGTTTTTGAGCTGCCATCCGTATCAATGTTGCTTCTCTCCGTGGTTCGAGCAGGTCCAGGTTGGTCCTCAATTCATCGTCGTTTTCTCCCTCCATGGCTGTTGAGAACCTTATGCTTGGTTCGCCAATCTCCACAGGTATTAAGGCTTCTGAGCCATAAACAAGTGCGAACGGAGTTTCTCCCGTGGCTATTTTTGAAGTTGTTCTGTATGCCCATAGTACCGCTGGTAACTCATCAGGCCAGTTTCCTTTGGTTTTATCCAGCCGCTTCTTTAGATTATTGATGATGACCTTATTCGTTGACTCATCTTGAACATTAGCCACGGGGTGGTACGGCGTTGAAGTGATCCACTTGATTTTCCAACTTTCAAAAAATTCTGTGGTTTGCGAGCCTATAAATTGTGGGCCATTATCGCACACGATTTCCTTTGGTATTCCAAAGCGGCATATTATGTTTCGCCATAAGAAGCTTTTAACTTCCTTTTCTCGCACTTGTTTGAACGCTTCTGCCTCTACCCATTTTGTAAAATAGTCGGTTAGCACGAGTAAAAACCGTACCTGTCCTTTAGCTGTGGGAAGAGGTCCCACTATGTCCATACCCCATTTCATGAAAGGCCATGGGGATATTATTGGATGCAATAATTCCGCTGGTCGATGCATGTTATTGGCAAACCTTTGGCACCTGTCATATTTGGATACGAAGTTCTCGGCTTCTTCTTCCATCTTAGGCTAATAATATCCAGCTCTGATTAGGGTTTTCACTAAGGATCTCGCCCCTGAGCGATTTCCACAGTGTCCTTCGTGGACTTCTTTCATCACAAATTCCATTTGGTTAGGTCCGAGGCATTTAGCTATGGGTCCTCCGAACATCTTACGATAAAGTGAGTTGCGAATAAGGCAGTACCGTGCNCCATTCTGCAAAAAATTAAGAATTTCGTTTCTCCAGTCCCAGGTTAAATTGTTGAAAGTTACCTCATTCCTGTCCTGGTCTATTATTGAATGAAATAGTTGGACGACAATTGCATTGTCTTTGTTTATTACTTCCGTGACTGCTGCGAGATTAGCTAATACTTCTGCTTCTGCATTTTCCTCTCTAGGTATTTGCATTACCTTCCATGTTTTGAATTTTCTCACGAGCTCTCGTGCTTTTTCAATATACTGTTGCATTCTAGTCTCTCAAGCGATGTAAGTCCCCTGTATCTAATTTACTACCATTTGGGAGTCGCTGTTGATCACAATTTGCTCGATTGAGAGCTCCCGTGC
>ML425524.1:0-44606 GCA_005239525.1 Nicotiana knightiana | reverse complement strand
CACCTTTTATATTTGAAGAACCATCGGTGAACAAGGTCCATAGGCCTGGATTAGCACCGTTAAAGAGTTGTAACTCTTTTTCTACTTTAGGTATAATGCTATTACTAAAGTCATCAACAAAATCAGCTAGTATTTGAGACTTAATTGCAGTCCTAGGCTGATAGATTATTTCATGCTCACTTAATTCTATGGCCCACTTGGCTAATCTTCCTGACAATTCTTGTTTATGCAGAATATTTCTTAAAGGATATGAGGTCACAACGGTGATTGGGTGGCATTGAAAATATGGTCGTAATTTTCTAGATGCCATTATTAAAGCTAAGGCTAACTTTTCCAGATGTGGATATCTAGTCTCAGCATCTAGGTGATTGTTTACCTTTTTGTTCTCTTACCAGTACTGCACTTACTGCAATTTCTAAGACAACCAAGTAAATTTACAATCTCTCCCCTTCTTTTGGCTTTGAAATTAGTGGTGGTTTCGATAGATAAATCTTCAGATTCTTGAGGGCTTGCTGACATTCTTCAGTCCATTCGAACTGATTCTGCTTTTTGAGAACTGAGAAGAATTTAAAACTTTTTTCGGAAGACTTAGAAATAAATCTTCCCAAAGCTGCTATTCTCCATGTTAGTCTTTGAACTTCTTTTTTATTTGTTAAAATATCAGGTATTTCTTCTATAGCTTTAATTTGAGCGGGGTTTACCTCTATTCCTCTGTTCGATACAAGGAAACCCAAAAATTTACCTGATTGCACTCCAAAAGCGCATTTTTCTGGATTTAGCTTCATATTATACCTGCGTAAAATATCAAAAGTAGTAGAGAGATGCTGGAAATGGTCTTCTGCTTGTGTTGATTTTACCAACATATCATCAATATAGACTTCCATCGTCTTTCCAAGATGTTCTTGGAACATTTTAGTCACTAACCTTTGATAGGTGGCTCCAGCATTTTTCAAGCCAAAAGACATAACTTTATAACAGTAAGTCCCCCTGTTTGCAATGAAGGAAGTTTTTTCCTCATCTGAGGGATTCATTTTAATCTGATTATAACCAGAATATACATCTAAGAAGATCAATAATTCATGACCTGCTGTCGCATCAATCAGGTGATCTATATGTGGCAATGGGAATGAATCTTTGGGGCATGCTTTATTTAAGTCAGTATAATATACACATACTCTCTACTTGCCATTCTTTTTAGGTACTACTACGGTGTTTTTTAGCCAGTTAGGGTACGTTACCTCTTGTATTTAACCAATCTTCAAAAGTTTCTGTACCTCTTAGTCGATCACTTGGTTCTTGAATGGTCCTTGCTTTCTTTTCTTCTCTTCGAGCGGGGCCCAACCTCGTGCCTATATACACTTTCTGCTCAGGATTTTGTTAAGATAATGGAACAACTTCGAGCTCCTCCGTAGTTATTTTGATGTGCTCATCTTCCTCCGGTTCATGAATGACGTCCAATCTGGAATCTACATCTGTGTGGTATAGTACACCTTCGGTGGTAACTTGATTCTCCTTCTTGTAAGTATTTTCTTCATATCTGTTTCAACAATAATACCTTCCGTACCTATTTGGGTAGTACTTTTTTCCATGCCTGTTTGGGCGGCGTTACCTGCTTGGGAGATTCCCTTATCTCGTAATTCTTCCACCTCTATTTTCTTGTTGTAGTGTACCACAAAGTTTATATTTCTTGCGGTCTGCTGATCGCCTTTGATTTGTTGAATCCCTCATTCAGAGGGGAATTTAATTACCTGACGCAACATGGAGGGTATCGCTTTCATGTCGTGGATCCATGGCCTTCCCACGATCATGTTATAATCCATGTAAGTATCGATGACTTGGAACCTAGTACTTTTGATCACCCCCTCAGCATAAGTGTTAAGCTCAATTTCTCCTTTTGTTATAACCGTAGAGTTATCAAACCCTGATATGTCTCATGCCCTTGGATTACTTGATTCCCCAATAGCATTTCTTCCACGACTCTTAGCAAAATGATGTTGACTGAACTGCCTGGATCAATCAACACTCTTTTTACGTTAGTGTCATGAATAAGTAAAGATATTACCAGAGCATCATTGTACGGAAGCATTAATACGCCGATATCTGCGTCATCGAAGGTTNTGTTTACCTTTATCACTAAACAATTCTGTTAAATAGCCCTGTTTCAATAAATTTTCTACTTCACCTTGTAAAAATCTGCAATCCGCAGTTTTGTGCCCATGATCGTTGTGGAATTCACACCCGTGATTTGGATTCCTTCTACTTGGATTTGACCGCATCTCTTTGGGCCACTTGAACTTGTCTCCCATCTTCCTCAATATTGAGACAAGTTCAGTAGTACTTACATTAAAGGTATGATCCCCAATTTGAGTATTACCTCTAGGTCGTCCATCTCGATCTTTTCTGGATCTAGACGAGGATGAGACTACGTCTCTTCCTTGTGATCTATAGTCTGACATAGTGTTTTCGAACCTGGGGCGAATATCGCGTCCCGAGGGTCCTAAGTAAGGATCGTACATATTTTTACCTGATCTTCTATCTGATTCAGGACGTCTGGATATGGAATGATCTTCATCTCCCGATCGAGCAATTCTATTATGAGTTTAGTATTGTACCTATTATATACATCGTTCCATGTTGTAGCGGGGAATTATCTTAGACTTTCCTTAAGTCGTCTCGTGGCTTCTGATCTTTTATCGTTTAGGTTGCTTGCAAATGCCATGGCTGCCCAATTATCAGGCACCATGGGTAACTGCATTCTTTCTCGTTGAAACCTGTCTACAAACTCACGGAGTAGTTCCGTGTCTCCTTGTTTTATTTTGAATATGTCTTCCATTCTCTTCTCAACTTTTTGTGCACCAGAGTGTGCTTTTATAAACGAATCTGCAAGCTCAGCAAAAGAGTCAATAGAATTTTCAGGGAGAAGAGAATACCAGGTTAGGGCCCCTTTGGTAGGTGTTTCCCCAAATTTTTTGACAAGGACTGATTCAGTCTCTTGTTTTGTTAAGTCGTTGCCTTTTACCCCAGTAGTGAAAGTACTCACATGGTCACGTGGGTGAGTTGTTCCATCATATTTGGGAACGTCAGGCATTTTAAACTTCTTGGGTATAGGCAAGGGTGCCGCACTTGGCTTCCAAGGTTGTTGAGAATANCGTGGGTCAGTTGTTCCATCATATTTGGGAACGTCAGGCATTTTAAACTTCTTGGGTATAGGCAAGGGTGCCGCACTTGGCTTCCAAGGTTGTTGAGAATATCTATCAACATCAATGCCTTTGATGATAGGTGGGATTCCAGGAATTTGTTCGATGCGATCGTTCTGCTCCTTCATCTGTTTCTGCATGGTTAGCAGTAAATTTTGTAATTCTGAGTTATTAGATATACCTGGTCTCGTTTCGAGAGATTCATTAGGAGTATCTCCTCTTCCTGAGTTTGCCAACCCAGATTGAGGATTTTCCATGGTGATGGTGTTATTGGGGGGTGGCGTCGGCGGTGTAGGTAACACTGTCGGTAATCCTCTCGCAAATTATTGCAAAGCTTGANCAAAGAATTAGACCCTTTGACTAAAGCTATTTTTAAGATGAACACGGGTTACTGATAATCAAGGAAATAGAGAAAAATGAATAATAGACAATATTGCAGAAATATAGAAACGAAGTCAATTATATTCAAGAATCAGATGCCTTTATAAGCTGTATTCCCCTCCCTTATATAGGAGATTCTTATAACATACAACTCTTGCTATGGTTGCTCATTAATGACTAATTATGACATTAATGAGGCGTTACAAAGGATAACGGTAATTGGGGTACGGTTACATAACATTCGAATAATCAATTGTGGGTCTTTGAATCTACCCGTAGCTTTGTCTAGATTCATTCTGACCGTGCCTCTCCCTTGTTTTGATCAGGTTGAGTTTCCCGTGGCTGATAAGCTCGAGGGTTTACTGAATCGTGCCTCTTTGTTCCGTACCTCTTCAAAGAATCACATCCAGTTGTCGTTTTTTCCAGTGTCCACGTGACTGGATAAGTTGTCAAAAGCTGGCTTACGTGTGAAACTCTTTTTTACCAATACATTTGTCCCGACCCAAAATCCATTAGGGTCGTGATGGCGCCGGACACTACTATTAGACAAGCCATCACCAAGAAGTTAATTAAATTCTCATTTTAGTATTTTTGAAATTATTTCTTTTCCTTACATAACAATTATTAATGAAGTTCACTGAATAAATAATCATGTCTTTAACAAACTTAAATATTGAATAATCCCATAGTCATCTCAGAACCCAGTGTCACAAGTGCATGAACAATTTCTAGGAAATAAAGTACAATATGATATCTGTCCGAAATACAATTGGACAGAAAAGAATTTCAATACTCTGAAAGAGACTTTGCTGGCTGCGGGTAATCTCGAGAGATGCAGCTCACTTAAGTCTCCGTGTCAACCATGCTGCTGCGCCTAACGAGGCCACTAGACGTACATGTGCTTATGCAACAAAAATGCACAACAAGTGTAGTATGAGTACGAAAATAACGCGTACCCAGTAAGTATCCCGTCTAATCTCGAAGAAGTAGTGACGAGAGGTCGACTTAGACACTCACTAGTGGTCCAATAAGTAAATACCAAAATGTGTAGAAGAATGAATTTTATAAAGTGATTTCAAACTCAATAAGCATGAAGCAGGTAAACAATTCTTTTAATAATAAGAGATTTCCAAAATTAGTATTTCATCATTTATTAATTTATCTCAGGCCAGAGATATAATATCATTATTTATAAATGTCAAGGTTAGCAATACAAGTATGCGCAAATCATGCCGAGGTCATACGACCCGATCCAACATAATAGTAAAATGTGCACTCCCATAGGGTCGAATGGAGCGAAGCATAGATGCATCTATTACCCCGCTCGCGAATAATACATGCGACGCGATCAAATACGAATAAACACCTCAAACACTCAATTAAGAATTTATCAGGAAAGCAATTACCCAAAAAAATGTCAACTTCTCTTTAACGGTCAAGAAAATGATGTTTAACTGTTGTAGAAATTCATTTGCCAAGTTCTATATGACAATAAAGTTACAAGTACGGCAAGTAAAGCATGCTTTTAGGTCCTAGACTACCCGGTCTTAAGCATAATAATAGCTACACATGGACTCTCGTCTCCTCATGCGTACGTAGCACCCCACAATTAGAGACACATATTCAATTATTTCGCCTATGGGGATAATTCCCTCTTACAAGGTTAGAAGGGAGACTTACCTCGCTCGAAAGTTTCATAACCGACTTCCAAGCCCTTCCGTCGACTCAAACCGATGCACAACGCTCCAAAACTAGCCAATAATTATGCAAACCCATTAATATGCGCTCGAATACTCATTATAATCCAATTTATAATAATTTCTAACCCTGATCAAAAAGTCGATAAAAATCACCCTTGGGCCCACGTTCCCGAATTTCAACAAATTTTCGAAGATAAAGTTTACCCATAACCTCACGAGATCAAACATATAAATTTACTCTCAATTTTCATGTCCAAATTCATGGTGAAAATCCAAGAATGCCAGTTTCTAGGTTTTCTTCAAAATCCCAAATTTCTACCAATTTTCATGCTTGAATCCACAATAAAACTATGTACTTAACTTACAAGAGGTGTGATTAACTTACCTCATGTTTGATGATGAAATCCCCCTCTTCAAAGGCTCCAAAGTCACCCAACCAAAGTGAAAATATGAGAAAAACGAGCCAAAAACTCGTTTTTATAAAACACACTGCCCAGCCCGACCACTTGCACCTGCGGTCCAGGAGCCGCACCTGCGGCTTCGCGGGTGCGAGACACCTTTCCGCTCATGTTCCCTCCTCCGCTTCTACGCTTGCGCAGATGCGGCCAAAAGCTCTGCACCTGCGGGCCTTCACCTCTGCCGGCCTGCTGGCTCCTGCGACCCCAATGTCGCTCCTGCGCCCACCGCACATGCGGCCAATACCTCGCAGGTGCGGGTACACCAGATATCAGTTGCCTCCATTCTTTTCCAAATTCCAAATTCGATCAGTTAACAACACAAAGTCCACTCGAGGCCTCCGAGACCCCGTCCAATTACACCAGCCAGTCCCAAAACACATTACGAACTTATTCGAGCCTTGAAATCACATCAAACAACACTAAAATCACGAATCACACTCCAATTCAAGCTTAATGAACTTTAGAAATTCAAACTTCTATATTCAATGCCGAAACCTATCAAATCACGTCATATTGACCTCAAATTTTGCATAAAAGTCATATTCAACATTACGGACCTACTCCAACTTCCAGAATCGGAATCTGATCCCGATATCAAAAGTCCTCTTCCAGTCAAACTTCTCAAAATTCAAATTTCTAATTTTCGCGAAATGACCCCAAAATAACTTACGGACCTCCAAATCCACTTTCGGACGCACTCCCAATACCAGAGTCACCATAAAAATCTATTGCCAGACTCGAAATCCCAAATGGACATCAATAGCATTGAAATGCACTTCAACCCAAATTGATGAAATTCTTCCAAAAATGCTAACTTCCACAATAGGTGTCGAAACGCTCCCGGGTCATCCAAAACCCGATATGGGCATACGCCCAAGTCCGAAATCATCATACGAACCTACTGATACCTTTAAATCCTGATTCCGAGGTCGTTTACTCAAAAATTTAATCTTAGTAAATTCTTCCAACTTAAAGCTTCCGAAATGAGAATTCTCCTTCCAAATCAACTCCGAACTTTCCGGAATTCAATTCCGACCATACGTACAAGTCATAATACCTGGAGTGAAGCTGCTCATGGCCTCAAACTGCCGAACGACGCACTAGAGCTTAAAATGACCAGTCGGATCGTTACAGCCTATGATTTCTTTCGAAGGTACCTTTACTTGCGGAAAATTACATATATACATTATCTTCTCTATTTTAATTTTTTCTTTATAAAATATTAATTAATCTTTATACCATTTAAAATAGTTTTACATTTTAAAAGATTGTCATTTGAATTTCACTAATATTTGGACAATAAAAGTGGACAAAAACTTGAGTATACTTCAAATTCTATGTCCTTGACCAAAAAGAAAGTATTGATTGTTAAGTCTAAATTCATACCACCTCAATATAATGCTTCCATATTTTATAATCAAAACTATGTTTGGCTGCATTTTTTTTACGTGCCTTGTCAAAACAATTGAATTACAATTGTGGTGTTCTAATTGAACAACGTTTCATTTTTTTACGTCCTAATTGTTAACTATAATTGAATTATAGTTACCAATTTAAATAAGAAAATACTTTATATAAGTAAAAAATATCTTAACTTTGTATTTTTAAATATTAGGAGATCCGACATAATTCAAAAAAGGAAAGAAAATTTTAGTAGATTTCAAAGTCTTAAAAATTAGGAAAATTATTTAATTACGATTTTGTCTAGTGTGAAACTTATTTTTGAAGGGTAAAAGGCGAACAACATTTCGCTAAGGGACTTTGTGCTTTTAATATAATATAGATAGATATTTAAAAATTACGATAAAAAATTATAAAAAATAACTAAAAAGTAGTCAAGAATCTATCTATAATTAAAAACAGAAGAAAAACGCCTCTCATTAAGCCAAGTGGCATAATCCCAATATGATACTTGGCACTCTAAGACATTCCTCCAATTTATTAGGAGCTAGAATTTTATAGACCTCTGTTAGTCTATCTATAATTAAAAGCAGAAGAAAAATGCCTCTCATTAAGTCAAGTGGCATAATCCCAATATGACATTTGGCACTCTAAGACATTCCTCCAATTTATTAGGAACTAGAATTTTATTTGGATTTGGAGTTTCGTTCAAAATTCCATATCTATTAGGGATTGTTTCAAAATTCCCTATTATTAGGAATAGAATTGTCGTTCAAAATCCCCTATTATTAGGAATAGAATTGTCGTTCAAAATTCCCTTCAACTTTCAGATTTTTTAATTTTTTGTAACTATTAAATGATTTTATATATGAAAACGGTTTAATCCACAATATTAGGTAAACACTTTTTACCTTTAACTTCCACTAAATTATCTCTGCAAAATCACGATTAGAATTAGGAACTAGAATTTTTTTTGGATTTGGAGTGTCGTTCAAAATTCTATATCTATTAGGGACTGTTTCATAATTCCCAATTAGTAGGAATAGTTTGTCGTTCAAAATTCCCTTCGACTTTCTGATTTTTTAATTTTTTGTAACTATTTAATGATTTTATGTGAAAACCGTTTAATCCACAATATTAGGTAAAAACTTTTTACCTTCCCCTTGCCCTAAATTATCTCTGCAAAATCACGATAGTCAGAGTTTCCTCAACTATCTAAACCACGATTGAAAGTCACGATTGAAATCCACTATACTAGGTAGCAACTGCTCAAAACTGCAAACTTATATTTCTTCCACAAATACACGTACTTCAAATCTTCCTACTGCTATCAAGATTTCCAGAAAACATACGGCTTGTGCAAAAGATGGCTACTCACATTGATTTAACAATTTCGAAGATGCAATGGAAGTTGAAAGTTCGGGTTGTCCATCTGTAGGAAGTACCAGATTGTTATAATTTAGACACTACATTCTCGATTGAGTTGGTTCTACAAGATGAAAAGGTATTCCAAATATGTTATTGCCTTACTAATTCACTTTTCTCTCTGTTTCTGAACTTGCAAATCTCACTGTTTTGTTCTGTTTCTTTAACTTACAACTTCGTTCAAAAATATTATGGAAAAGTAGAAACTGATTCCTTTTCTTCTATGCTTCTTAAGTTGCAAGTTGCAAGTAGAAAATCTGAAAGTTTTGCACTCTGTTTCTAAACTTGCAAATCTAAATTTATTTTTCTGTATCTTTGGCTTGCAAATAAGATTTTGTTTCTATGTGTCTTTGTCTTGCTAATTCTTTCAACTATACTGTGGGAAAGTAGTTTAGCTTGTGGAACAGGAGTCATGCCGGGAGGTAAATCCTTCAGGCATATTTTGAATGATTTACATCTCTGTATCATGCTAGGATGTTGGTTTTCGCTAGCATTAGCAGCCTTTTATAACAATGCCCTTATGGGGGTTAAACATTACAGTGTTTTGAATAATGCCTTTATGTACTATTGTATCAACTTACAGTGTTTTGTTATCTTTAAGTTTTGCATAGGTTAAGGGCCATGTTCAAATGCATAATCAACAGATTTTTATAGGATGAGATACGCAAAAAATCAATCACCATAAGAATAAATTCTGCAACCCAAAAATTTGTTTTGTGGAGTGTTAGCGCTATTTCTTTAACTTTTTAATTTTTTCAGTTCTTCTATTGAAAAGTAGTAATAAAATATATTCAAGTATTCAAGTATATACGGCATAAGATAGTATTACCATGTAGATTCCCAATATGACACTTGGTACTCTAAGACATTCCTCCAAATTATTAGGAACTAGAATTTTATTTGGATTTGGAGTTTCGTTCAAAATTTCATATCTATTAGGGAATGTTTCAAAATTCCCCATTATTAGGAATAGAATTGACGTTCAAATTCCCTTCAACTTTCAGATTTTTTAATTTTTTGTAACTATTAAATGATTTTATATGTGAAAATTGTTTAATCAACAATATTAGGTAAAACAATTTTACCTTCTACTTGCCCTAAATTATCTCTGCAAAATCACGATTAGAATTAGGAACTAGAATTTTATTTGGATTTGGAGTTTCATTCAAAATTTCATATCTATTAGGGACTGTTTCAAAATTCCCTATTATTAGGAATAAATTGTCGTTCAAAATTCCCTTCGACTTTCTGATTTTTTAATTTTTATAACTATTAAATGATTTTATATGAGAAAACCGTTTAATCCACAATATTAGGTAAAAGCTTTTTACCTTCCACTTGCCCTAAATTGTTTCTGTGAAATCACGATAGTCAGAGTCTCCTCAACTATCTAAACCACGATTGAAAGTCACGATTGAAATCCACTATACTGGGTAGCAACTGCTCAAAACTGCAAACTTATATTTCTTCCACAAATACACGTACTTCAAATCTTCCTACTTCTATCAAGATTTCAAGAAAACATACGGCTTATGCAAAAGATGGCTACTAACATTGATTTCATCAATGATATAACAATTTCGAAGATGCAATGGAAGTTGAAAGTCCGGTTGTCTGTCTGTAAGAAGTACCTGATCGTTATAATTTAGACACTACATTCTCGATTGAGTTGGTTCTACAAGATGAAAAGGTATTCCAAATATGTTATTGCCTTGCTAATTCACTTTTCTCTATATTACTGAACTTGCAAATCTCATTGTTTTGTTCTGTATCTTTAACTTACAACTTCGTTCAAAAATATTGTGGAAAAGTAGAAACTGATTCCTTTTCTTCTATGCTTCTTAAGTTGCAAGTTGCAAGTAGAAAATCTGAAAGTTTTGCACTCTGTTTCTCAACTTGCAAATCTGAATTTATTTTTCTGTATCTTTGGCTTGCAAATAAGATTTTGTTTCTATGTGTCTTTGCCTTGCTAATTCGTTCAACTCTACTGTGGGAAAGTAGTTTAGCTTGTGGAACAGGAGTCATGCCGGGATATAAATCCTTCAGGCATATTTTGAATGATTTACATCTCTGTATCATGCTAGGATGTTGGTTTTCGCTAGCATTAGCAACCTTTTTTAACAATGCCCTTATGCGGGTTAAACATTACAGTGTTTTGAACAATGCCTTTATGTAATATTGTATCAACTTACAGTGTTTTGTTATCTTTAAGTTTTGCAAAGGTTAAGGGCCATGTTCAAATGCATAATCAACAGATTTTTATAGGATGAGATACGCAAAAAATCAATCACCATAAGAATAAATTCTGCAACCCAAAAATTTGTTTTGTGGAGTGTTAGCTCTATTTCTTTAACTTTTTAATTTGTTCAGTTCTTCTATTGAAAAGTAGTAATAAAATATATTCAAGTATTCAAGTATATACTGCATAAGATAGTATTACTATACAGATTCCCAATATGACACTTGGCACTCTAAGACATTCCCCAATTTATTAGGAACTAGAATTTTATTTGGATTTGGAGTTTCGTTCAAAATTCCATATCTATTAGGGACTGTTTCAAAATTCCCTATTATTAGGAATAGAATTGTCGTTCAAAATTCCCTTCAACTTTCAGATTTTTTAATTTTTTGTAACTATTAAATGAATTTATATGTGAAAACCGTTTAATCCACAATATTAGGTAAAAATATTTTACCTTCCACTTGCCCTAAATTATTTCTGCAAAATCACGATTAGAATTAGGAACTAGAATTTTATTTGGATTTGGAGTTTCGTTCAAAATTTCATATCTATTAGGGACTGTTTCAAAATTCCCTATTATTAGGAATAGATTATCGTTCAAAATTCCCTTCGACTTTCTGATTTTTTAATTTTTTCTAACTATTAAATAATTTTATATACCATTAATCCACAATATTAGGTAAAAACTTTTTACCTTCCACTTGCCCTAAATTATTTCTGCAAAATCACGATAGTCAGAGTCTCATCAACTATCTAAACCACGATTGAAAGTCACGATTGAAATCCACTATACTGGGTAGCAACTGCTCAAAACTGCAAACTTATATTTCTTCCACAAATACACGTACTTCAAATTTTTCTACTTCTATCAAGATTTCCAGAAAACATACGGCTTATGCAAAAGATGGCTACTCACATTGATTTCATCAACAATATAACAATTTCGAAGATGCAATGGAAGTTGAAAGTCCGGGTTGTTCGTCTGTGGGAAGTACCAGATCGTTATAATTTAGACACTACATTCCCAATTGAGTTGGTTCTACAAGATGAAAAAGGTATTCCAAATATGTTATTGCCTTGCTAATTCACTTTTCTCTCTATTTATGAACTTGCAAATCTTACTGTTTTGTTCTGTATCTTTAACTTACAACTTCGTTCAAAAATATTGTGGAAAAGTAGAAACTAGTTCCTTTTCTTCTCTTCTTCTTTAGTTGCAAGTTGCAAGTAGAAAATCTGAAAGTTTTGCACTCTATTTCTCAACTTGCAAATTTGAATTTATTTTTCTGTATCTTTGGCTTGCAAATAAGATTTTGTTTCTATGTGTCTTTGCCTTGCTAATTCTTTCAACTCTATTGTGTGAAAATAGTTTAGCTTGTGGAACAGGAGTCATGCCGGGAGGTAAATCCTTCAGGCATATTTTGAATGATTTACATCTCTTTATCATGCTAGGATGTTGGTTTTCGCTAGCATTAGCAGCCTTTTTTAACAATGCCCTTATGTGGGTTAAACATTACAGTGTTTTGAACAATGCCCTTATGTAATATTGTATCAACTTTACAGTGTTTTGTTATCTTTAATTTTTGCAAGGTTAAGGGCTATGTTCAAATGCGTAATCAACAGATTTTTATAGGATGAGATACGCAAAAAATCAATCACCATAAGAATAAATACTGCAACCCAAAAATTTGTTTTTGGAGTGTTAGCTCTATTTCTTTGACTTTTTAATTTGTTCAGTTCTTCTATTGAAAAGTAGTAATAAAATAAATTCAAGTATTCAAGTATATACTGCATAAGATAGTATTACTATACAGATTCATAGTCTTTGTTATTTAATGTAATATTTTGTAGGGCAATCGGATACAGGCTTCTATTGGAAAGTCAGTTTTGCCTCTTTTCAAAACACAAATTAATGAGCTTGATTTATATCTTATGGCGAACTTTAACGTTTGTCAAAATAAGGAGAGGTTCAACACCACAAAACATAGGTTGAGGCTGACATTTACTCAACGAACAACAGTCACTGAAACAACTGATCCGTTTTTTCCTATGAATATCTTTGATCTACGACCATATGATCAATTGATAAATAAGGTTGATGTGAACGATACTGAATTATTCGTTAATAATAACTTTTACCTTAAAATTTTAATTATGAACTTTTCCGCAATTTCTTTTAACACATTCTTTTTCTTTAGATGTGATCGGAGAAATCGTCAGTTTTAGTGAGGTAAAAACGCACAAAGAAGGTGGAATTTATGAATTCGAAGTGTTTAAATTAATTGATTAGCAAAAGAATTCAATTCTATTCTATTATAAATTCATCGTATAAGTAAATCATCTTTCAAATTGATACAATAGTTTACACAAATTTGCGCCCTTAAGAACCAAATCAACGTTGAAAGAAATAAACAAAATAGAGGAAAATTGATTATAATATAGATATGAAGATGGGCTACTTAACATAAAAAACTTTCTTCATCTTCCATTATAATCTTCGACTTTAAATAATGCAAAAGTAGGAGATAAAAACAAAAAGCAAAACAAAATATAAAGATAAATAAGATTTCTAACCTAAGAGAAATGTTAAGTCACATCTCTTTCGCGCTTTGCACAGCACAAAAGCCTCATCGAATTTAGTAGACTATAATTTGCAAGAATGTATATAACATTTCCAATGGTGACTTGTCATGAATCTGTTCGCTTTCGTTAATTCCCATCTACTTAAGTCATATGCTCCTATCAGTTGCTTAATTTTTGTACTAAATATATGAAAATCACAGGAGACAATAGAAGGAGCGCACTTCTTAAGTTTCACTAAACATGGTAACCTATTGATCACGTCCAAAGCACACCTCAAAAGAAATATGAAATAATAGTATGCAATAGTAGAAACCCAACAAAGAGTCGGGTCGAATCCATATGGAGGTAAGATGGGAGTTAGGGATATATATTTCAATGTGAGTAATTGAATTATCTAAATTGTACTTCCACAATAATGATTTGTTTTCTATTTCTAATGTTACTCTAATGATTGCAAAATAAAGAAAGAAGACTAGGGATAATTGTTTTAAAGGTTTTTCCAAATGGATAAAAAGCATAGGGATGTGACCATGACCTAGGTGTTTTCCTAATGGATTAAAGACTTTAATGCTTGTTTTGTTGATTGGGGTATATTATAGCTATCAACTCTAAATTACCCACTCAATATCTCTCAGTCAGAGAGTGGTTTTGCCCAATTTGGCTTTCTCAAGACCAAATGGGTATCTACCAAAACAGTTGATGAGAGCTCAAGTCGGGTTATTACTATCTCTAGATTGAACCATTTCATTGGGTTAATCAATCTCCCAATCGACCCAATTCCTTGTTAGCTAAGTTATCCGGGTTTATCGGGACCAATGCTTCGAGCTTCCGGAGTAGAATGGGATCTTCGTAAAGTTGATCATTATGAGTCTTACGACGAATTTGATAGACTAAGTCTCTCTTTCTCAAGTAGAAACTAAGTCAAATAGGCAGGAACTAATATTTGCAACCATTAATTCTACAATTAAAGCATGAACTAAGCTACATAATAAACACCCAATCATAAACAAAAACTAAATTAGATGCACATAAGGTTTACACACTAGGGTTGGATCACAACCCTAGTAAAAGTCTAGCTACTCATAATGGGTTTTGAAGAAAATAGGGAAGAAAAACTAATCAAACTCATTGTGGAAGCTAAAAATGATTAAATCTATTGTAAATACACCAAAGCAAAGTAAAACTTCCTAAAATAGCAAAGAAAAACGGCTACACCAACTTCAGATCTTCAAACTTGACTTAATTTTGTGAAATTTGTCTATTTATACAAGGCTGAAAATCTCGGACAAAAATACCCTCCGGGAAGTTTTGCGGCCGCACAATTCCATGTGCGATCCTCAAATTTCTTCATCTAGCAGGAACTAGAGTTCTTCGGCCGAACATTTCTGAACTGCGGCCTCAAGGCATTCTACAGCCGCACATTTCTGGTCTGCGGTCGCAAGGCAACTCTACTGCGGTCCGCAAAATTAGGACTATGGCCGCAAGGCACTCTTCTACGGCCGCACAATTCTTGTGCCCGCAATTCACAGAGGCTCATGGACTTGGTCTTTTTGCATACTCTCTGATCTTCGACTCTTAACCTAGCTTTGTGGCCACAAAATTCATGTGCAGTCCGCACTTTGTGCAAATGCCTGCTAAATTTTTCCTCTTTGTTGGCGGTTGTAGATGAAATTTTGCGGTCCGCAATTTCTTCTGTGGACCGCACATTGTGTGCTTCGGCACCCTTTATTTCCTTGTGCTTGGACTACTCATTTTTTAGTCGGATTTCATCTCGGGAGACCATCTTCCAGCATTCCTGTAATTTTGCACAATTTCATTAGTTTCGATCAGAATTCAATGTTTTTAGACTAAAACAAAAGCTAAAAGGCGCTATGTCACGACCCAAACATCCCTCTGAAACACGTTGTGACAGCATCTAGTCTCTACGACTAGGTAAGCCTAACAATTTACAGAAATACCAATAATGGAAGCAACGCTTAAAATCTAACTTCAATAGATACTGGATAACCAATAATCATGCCACTCGACATGTACAATAACCAAAAAATTAAACGTACACAACTTTCCCAAAACTCGGAACTTCATGAGTCACAAGCTATGGAAAGGAAATATTATCTCTATACACCAGAGTCTAATAAAAGAAAATACAGAAAGTGTTTCACACAGGGAAGAATAGAAGGGGACTCCGAGGTCTGCGGACGCGACAAATATAGCTTGAAGTCTCCAAAGCTGCCTCGACTCACTGGTAATGCGGCTGATAACGAGCACCTGAATCTGCACACAAAACATATGCAAACGAGTAGCATGAGTACACCACAATTGGTACCCAGTAATTGCCAAGCCTAACCTCGGTCGAGTAGTGACGAGGTCAGTTCAGGCCCACTGGTATATAATAAATAAAGCAGTAGAATAAAATAGTTTAATAAAAGAATGGAGTTAAGCAAAGGAAAACACAATGAAATAACAGTCTAACACGCAGAATTAAACAACAGGGGATCTCCCGAGATGCCGTCTCGTAGTCCCAAAAGTAAATATGCAAGGAGAACTCTCGAGGTACCGCCTCGTAGTCTCAAAAGTAAACGTGCAAGGAGAACTCCTGAGGTACCAGTAAGCTCTCTTGAGTTTGCTAGGAAATCCCTAAATACTGTTGCTTATAATATAATTAAACAATACAAGTGCAATATCAGAAGGTGACTCCGAGGCCTGCGAACGCGGCGACAGGTTTACTTTGAGTCTCCACATTCATGCTCGACCAACTAGATAATAATCAACAATAATCGAGGCACCTGGATCTGCACAAAAATGTGCAGAAGCATAGTATGAGTACAACACAACGGTACCCAATAAGTTTCAAGACTAACCTCTGTGGAGTAGTGATGAGGAACAGTCAGGACACCCACTATAATAAACAACCTGAACAAGTGTAAATATGGAACTAGCACAAAACGATATCAATATAAATCCAGGCATGATGACAATAATAATACAATGCTTGTAATAGGGACTAAAAGCAACAGTTAGCAACAAGACACAACAGGTAATAACACTAGAGAGTAAACTGAACACAGTTCAAATCGGGTGAAACCAAATAAAGGAAAACAAGTGACAACTCAATAGGAACCACCACTTTCACAACTGGTTTATCCAAGAATTTTGACGAGGTACCAAACCTCAAAATCACAAATCACGAGTCCCAATTCGTGAAACCTAACCACTTGGCATCTTGTGCCCACATTACAATTCATAACAGCACGGACGACTCACGTGCCAACAGGATAACTCTCACACGTAAGGTAAGTACACTGGTGTACATGTAAATGGTTAAAACATCAGGATTCATCTTCTTAGAATGGGTCCGGTGGTTTATTTACGTGTATGCTTGTGTAAGTGTTCTACCACAATTCAGTTCAACAAGTAAGCATAGAGACAATGAATGGCACATAAGAAACGATCACCACAAAATATAAAGTATAATGAAGAAAATAATGAGATTGAAACGACTAATAGTACAACAAGATTAGCTACACGAAACCAAGCAAATAGTGCAAAATGGAGGAAAAACAATTAGTAGTATGCCAAGGAAACCAACAATCAAAGACAAGTACATAAGAATGGGAAATATCAACAAGAGCCACTACTGAGGTACTACCTCCTAGTATCAAATCACAAAATGAATCACAATCTTTTCTTATATCACCACGGGAGCCTTTACATTTAGTTTTAAAAATTATTTTCCTCGAAATAGTACGTCGCGTTTTAGCCCACCTTATCATACCTCATGGCTTCTAGTAATTCCCCTACTAGCCACGCGTATCAAGCTCACCTTATCTCACCGCATGCGTTTCGATACCCAGGCCTAATACCACCGCATGCGTATCAATAATAACAACAGCACGACAAAAACCTCGAGCAAACACCATAACAACAGCACGACAGAAACCTTTTGCAAACACACAAACCATCTTCTCAATAATAACACGCGTGCCAAAACATAACGACTCAATAAAATGACTTTCACAATATGTGCCCATATGCCACAACATTTCCTCAAAATAATTTCAATATCACAACCACGCATAGCCTAAGCTCAACACAACTAAATACAACAGCAACAGAAACACTAACACAAGAATATGACAAGTAAATCAATGCAGGAACTTTAGAACACAAAGAAATGGCGGAACGAGCTCACAAATAAAGACACAACAGGAATACTGGTCTCAACAAGAATAGCTCAACAAGGAAGATATAATGTGTAACAATGATTCCACAGAAGTAAAATTCGACGATAAGAGAGATAACATGAATCAATGATTCCAAATAAGGATAAGTCAACAATGAAAAGGGATAACAAAACTTCATTTAAGATTGAACATTTACGAAAGAGATACAACAAATTCAATTAAGGATAAACAATGACAGAAAATATAATGAGAACTTTAATTAAGGATAGACAACTTCGGAAAAGATAATAATAACTTCAATTAAGGATACATAATTACGAAAAGGATAGCATGGCAATAAAATAGGAAACACTTAAGTTAAGGCACATAAGAGTTTAATCGGCAATACGGGTAGAACACGAAGCAATTAATTCCAAATAAGACACGTAAGGGTGGATTTAGTAAATGAGGGATTTAACATGACAAAATAACTTCATATGTAATGAACTTGAGAACCTAAGAGCCCTAAACGGTCAAATTTACAGAAAGAAGCCCGAGCACGTACTCGTCACCTTGCGTACACGGTCTTCACATGACACAATTAGCACAAATGACTCAAATCCTAAGGGGTAGTTCCCCCACACAAAGTTAGGCAATATACTTACCTCAAAGAAGCTAGACCGATACTCTAAAATGATATTCTCGACTGAAACAACCTCCGGTCGGCTCAAATATAGCCACAATAACTCCAAATCATAAATAAAACTCATAGGAAACAGTTCCGGATAATAAAGCTTCAATCTTTAACAAAAACTAAAAAGTCAACCAAAATTTCTTCCCGAGCCCGCACCTCAGAACCCGACAAAATTTATAAAACCCGAACATCCATTCCAATACGAGTCCATCCATGCGAGAATTACCAAATTCCGATATCGAATCGCCCTTGAAATCCTCATTTTACATTTTGAATGATTTTTACAAATTTTCCCTAAGTTTCCAACTTAATTCACTAATTAACTGATGAAGATAACAATGGTTTCATGAAATATAATAAGATTCGGGTAAAGAACACTTACCCCAATGAATTTCTTTAAAAACCCACGAAATATCTGTCAAAGCTGAGGTCTACAACTCCAAAAATGATAAAAATCATCAAACCCTTTGAAATATATGTTCTGCCCAGCGTTTTTTGCATTTGAGAATAGAAAACCCGGATCTGCAGCCTCGCATTTGCGAGAAAATTTTTGCAGCTGCGAACAAAAATTACCAGGCCAGGATCCGCATCTGCGGAAAACACAATCGCAAGAGTGACAACGCAGAAGTACTAAACGAACCGCATAAGAGATCATCTTTGCATATGCGATCACTAACCCGCAAAAGCAGGCATTGCACTTGCGTGCAAAACTCAGCAGAAGCGAGCCCCCTTCCCGACCTCAATCATTGCAAAAGTGACCATACTCATGCAGTTTCGGAGCCACACCTGCGCTCCAAAATGTTGCAGGTGCGAAACACCCAAACCAGACCTGCCCAAAGCATAAAAATGATCTGAAGCTCGTCCGAAACTCATCCGAGCCACTCGGGAGCCTGTCCGAATATACCAACAAGTAACACGGACCTACAAGAGGCCTCAAATCACATCAAACAAAGCTGAAATTACAAATCGCACCTCGAATCCAACATATGAACTTTTAGATCTTCCAACTTCCAAAACTCATGTCGAAATATATCAAATCAACACGGAAATGACATCAAATTTTGCATGAAATTTCCAAATGACATAACGGAGCTAATCCAACTCTTGGAATTTCAATTCGAGCCTGATATCAACAAAGTCAACTCCCGGTGAAAACTCTTAACCTTCCAAAGCTTTAACTTTCCAATTTTTGCCAAAATGCATCAAATTACCCTACAAACCTCCTAATCCAGAACGCCATTGTGGAGTCATCAAAACGCCATTTTGGATTCGTCTACACAAAATTCAAATTTCGGTCAACTCTTACCGCTTAATCTTCTAAAATAAGAATCCTTCTTCTAAATTGACCCGGAATCATCCAAAAACTGAACTCAGCCACACACGCAAGTCATAAAACATAATACGAAGCTGTTTGAGACCTTAAGCTGCCGAACGGGACGCTAATTCTCAAAATGACCAATCAAATTGTTTCACCTCTAGGATTTGTCTCATGCATTTTCCACGCATCACGAATATTTTAGTTGTTCTCTTTGCGCCATGTATGTTACCCTATTGACTTCTTCACCTCCGATTATGATGTTCACTATCCTTTTTGGTGATCGAGGCTTCAGTGGTCCCTCTCTATTCTTCATGTAAGCCTATTTACCCTTCGTACTAAATAAATCGCTAAGGCAACATTTCTTCAATAAATAATCAACTTCTCCTTGTAGAAGCCTGCAATCCACTATTCTATGCCCATGATCATTATAAAATATACACCAAAACTCCCGACTTCTTTTTCTTGGGTCTGACCTTATATCTTTTGGCCATTGTACCTTATTCTGATGCTTCTTAATAATGCTACTAATCCAGGAGTACTTACATTAAAATTGTAAGCTGCTAGTTTTGGTCTGGGAATCTTGTCATTATATCTTGTTGCTTCCCGTTCCTTTCTAGCCTATGAAGAAGAATTACCTCCCCCTGCCTTGATCATTGGTCAGATCGTGCATGTTTTGGTTTGTGATCTTGCTTCGCATGTCTGGTATAAGCTTCGTAGCCATTTTGTTGCATTTCATCACTCTGACTCTACTTCTAGGCCCGAACTATGCCACTGTGTCTTCCTCTATTCGAAGCTTCGTGTTGTACCTATTGTAGACATTACTCCAAGTGGTTGGTGGAAATTCTTGTAATCTTTCCTTCAAGCTTCTTGTAGCTTCTGAACTGTTTTCATTCAAGTTTCTTATAAAAGCTATTGCTGCTCAATTATCAGGTACATGAAATAGCAACATTCTTTCTCGCTAGAAGTGGTCCACAAATTCTCTGGGTAATTTATGCTTTCTTGTAATGTTTTAAAGATGTCCTCTATTCGTTTATTTTTGGGGTCCCGAATGTGCTTTAATAAATAAATCTGCAAGCCCAGGTAATTAGCCAATTGAATTTTCAGATAAAAGAGAATACCATATTAACACCTCTTTTATAAGGATTTGAAAAAATAGCCCGGTAGACACTTGTACTTGTTTGTGTTTATCATCCCGGTCCCTTTACTCAACAAAATTTTATTCAGACACTTATAGTTATTCGAAGTCATTATTTTAAACCCCTATGATCATTCACCAAGTCTGTGGCAACTTAATGGCTGAGCTGGACAAAATACGTGTATTTTCACGCGTATAAGGAGCGTGATTATAAGTATTTATACCAAAATAACTAAAATAAGAAAAAATAAAAAATACAACAAATTAAATTAAAAAATAAGAAGAAGGAAATGTCATCACAACCCTCCACGTTCTGCCCCTTCCAACCTTCACCTTCGCCCCGTTTTTCTCTCTCCCCCTTTTTTCTTCACGTTATCCCCCCTCCTCCATTATAACCCAAAAGGCCAAACCCCACTATAACACAGCCCTCCTCCACCACCACTTTATCCACCAGTGATATTCCTCACTACCATAGATCCGAAATCACTGCCAGATTGGGTATAATTTTTGGGAAATTTTCTTTCCCACATCACCATTTCCCAGCTTTTGAAGACGAGCTTTTACAAAAAATAAAAATAGAAATATTGAAAGAAGATCTCCGGTGAAACATTCTTCTCTTTCTTTTTAAAGTTTTTTGGTTTTGCTTCTTGGGTGTTTGGTTTGAAAGAGAATTTAAGGATAAATTTTCTTCCCTAGTCCATTCGATGTCTAGATTTTGAAAGGGTGATATAAATAATAGAAGAGGAATGATAGTGGCGATTTTAGAGTGGTTGCCGCAATGGTGACAACGGGAATACCATCACTGGTTTAATCGATTGTAGTAATGGAGAAAAATTAGAACAAAAACAAAGACGAAGTAGTTTAATTCTGTGCTTTTAGATGGAAGAGGAAGGGTGGTGGTGTGTGATAGTGGTGGTGGCTGGTGGAAGAGGCAGATATGGAATGGTGGAGAGAGGAGGAACATTTGGGTTTTTTTAGGAGAAGAAAGGAATGGGTTTGATATTTTTATTTAAAATATGTTTTTATAAATAAATAATGATGTGTCATTAATATTTTTGAGGTAGATTTGATGTGTCCTTTATATCAGCGCGAGTGAACAACACACGGTGCCAGAGGTGTTTAAGACTAATTCTTTATGCAAGTTCAAGTGTCTGGTTGAAACAATACAGAGTATGAGGATCGCGATGTCAAAGCCGAATAAGTAGAGGTGCCAGTCAGGCTACTCTGCCCAAGGATTTCACCGAATTTTTTCACCATCACTCATTGTATTTCTTGCTTAGTCAAACTATTTCCTTTGACTCCTGTGGAAAATACGGTTATATGGTCTCCTAGATCAGAAGTTCCATTGTATTTGGAAATATTTGGCATCTTGAATTTCTTTGGTATGGGTAATGATGTTGCACTAGGTTTTCATAGTTGTTATGAATATTTATTCATATCTACACCTTTAATTACTGGCGGTACACCCGATATTTGCTTTATCCATTCATTTTGTTCCTTGAGCTATTTCTGGAAAATAAATTTTGTAAATTGGGAATACTTGGCATACCTGAACCTCTTTCCCCAGAGCTATTTGGAATTATCCTACTTCTTTACTTTTCAAGCCCTAAATTGGTATTTTTTGTGGTTGTGTTAACTGGCGGTAGTACTGAAACCGTGCTTGATGCATTACCAGTCAAGGCTCGTAATGCCTCTCCAAACTGCTGAGCAATGAGTTGCTTCAACTCATCCTGCAAACCTGATTGTTCTTCACTTTGTTTCACGGTGTTGCTATTAGTAGATCTGACTGGTGAGTTGTCACGTGAACATTGTGAAAAATGTGTGCGTGAATTTCTTGGAGAATATACTCTTGTCCATTCCCCTATTGAGTAATTTGATAAGTTCCAGACATAATTTATTAAAATATAAATGAAAAGTTGAATGATTGTTACATTCCCAGCAACGGAACCAAACTATTTAACCCAAAAATAATTTTTGAAGTTAAAGCAATTAAATAAAATAATTCGGGTTCTCAACAACCGATTCCTTCATTTTTTTCAAATATAATTGATGCAAAAAAAGGAGAAAATAATAATAAGAAAATAAATTGAGAGAGTAAAGGACATATAAATCTTATTGATGATTGTGGCCTTTCTCGAGGAAAGAAATAGTCTTCCAATAATAGAGAACAAAAAGAGAACTCTATAATTGATAAGATAACGTAGTAGATTTTTCATTGAGTATACAAGATATGGAAGGGGGTTTAAATAGTCCAGTCACTTGTACCCGTTTGCCTTATTTAGCTCCTGTGTGTTTTTGTCATTTATTGCATTAAGTGCCCGTTACACGATTTATTTGTAATTGATGGTAGGATAGGAACTCATGTTTTAGTTAGATTGTGTACTCCCATTACTACATTTTGATTGTATTTGAGCCTAATTTCTAGTAGATTGTACTTATTATGTGTTCGATGCCTTGTAGAAAATAATTCAAAGTTAAGAAAATATTTTGGAGCTAAATTGAATAATTTGGAGTTTTGAAATCTGAGTAAAAGCCCTAGGAATTAAACCGGGATTGTGTTAGGGGGAGAGACCAAGTCTAGATATCAAAAAGTGAAAAAAATCCACTCTGAGAAAATTGCACTACCGCGCCCCATGGGGCGCCACAAGACGCGGCGTGACAGTGCATTTGGAGATATTTGAATTTCCTCTCCAGCACGGCGCATGGTGCGTCATGAGGCGCACCGTGTCTATGCAATTTCATTAGAGTATTTTTTCACTTCGGCTTGAAAAGGGTAGCTCCGTCCAAACCCACTTTTATATGGTATAAATACACCATAAACACGATTTTGAGAGGACCTTTGACCTACAAAAGTGTAATGACCCGACCGTTTGTTTTGCTTTCTAGAATCTCATTCCCCTAAATAAGACTCCCAGTATGTGATTTTACTACTTTATGACTTGCGGAGATGGTTAATTTGAGATTTGGAAGGGTTCGGGTTGAAATCGAAACAATTTGGTTCCTTAAGTTGGCCTTAAAAAGCTAAGTTTGACTTCAGTTAACGTTTTAAGTAAACGACCTCGGAATCAGGATTTGACGGTTCCAGTAGGTTTGTATGGTGATTTCAAACTTGGGTGTATGCTCGGATTGGGTTTTGGATGACCCGGAAGTGTTTCGGCGCCTAATAGTGAAAGTTGGTTCTTTGAAGGTTTAGAAGATCTTAAAATTTTGTTTGGAGCGGGGTTTGGCGATATCGATGTCCAAACTGAATTCTGAGACCGAGAATAGTACCGTAATGTTGTTTAATACTTGCACACAAAATTTGGTGTCAATCCGAGTAGTTTAAGTACGTTTCGGCGCATTGTGAGTAAATTGAAGAACTTGAAGTTCATAAGTTTGATTCAATTGGTTTTGGGGTGCGATTCTTAGTTTTAATGTTGTTTTAGGTGTTCCGGGAGTTCGAGCGAGTCCGTTTTATGATTTCAATCTAGTGGGTATGTCCGGGCGGGGCCCCCGGTGTCAATTAGACGAGGCTCGGACCAAGTTAGAAATTGGGAGCAACAGCTGAAGCTCCCAGTTGCTGTCATAATCGCACTTGTACTTGGCCAGCCGCAGGTGCGAGTTCGCAGGTGTGAGGCATGAGCTACTGAAGCGCAACAGTGACGGCAACCCAGCAACCACAGGTGCAGAAGTTTTAGCGCACCTGCGTGACCGCTGGTGCGAGACCCGTGGTCGCAGGAGCGGATAGGCTCGCAGAAGCGGCCCCTTTTGTCCGCAGATGCGGAGCTTGGCAAGGTAAGAGGAATGCGAACCTACGAGGATTTTGCCGCAAGTGAAGGGCCGTAGGTGCGAAAATCGTTGGGCAGAAGGGTTCATTTAATACGAGACTTAGACCATTTTAACACATTTTCTATCACTCTTGGACGATTTGAGAGCTTTTAGGGAGGAGATTTCGACCTAGCTTTTGAAGGTAAGTAATTTCTATCTAATGTGAGTTTAATACATAAATTATGGGTAGATTTTAACATGAAAATTTATGAAAATCATGGGTTTAGATAAAAAACCTAGGTTTTGATAAAAAAATGATTTTTCCACGAAAATGGTTATGGAGCTTAGTGAAAAATCATATATTAATGTCCCAAAGGTTATGAGTAACAATTTTATTCAAAAATTTTCGAAATCCGGGCACGTGAGCCCGGGGGTGAATTTTAGAATCTTACATTTAGGGTTGGGTAACATCTTTAATAGTTGGAATACTAACTTTTGAACATGTATTAATTAGTTTATATACTATTTGATTAGTTTTGGATTGATTCGGTACCGACTTGAGGGTGTAAGCCAATTCTTGAACCGGGAAGTAGGCCTTGAGACGAGGTAAGTCTCTTTTCTAACCTTGTAAGAGGGAGTTAATCCCATAGGTGAACTTATATCAATATGTACCTCTATTTATGGGGGCTACGCACGCACGATGTGACGAGAGACCATGCATAGCTACTATTCATGCTTATGTCCGGGTAGATTTAGGCTTCCACCATGATTTGTTGATTCCGTTGCTTGATTATTTTTACTAATTGTTGGATTAAATCGGAGGTTGAGAATTTCAATATATTTAAGTTCCAAGTTGAATTTCTTATTTTAAAGAGGAATTGAGAAATATTGTGATAATTTATGAAAAATTTATGTTCAACCGCTTCACAAGTATATTCCGCGAGCGAGGTAAATTTTCACTACTCTCATGGGAGCGGGCCGTTGGCCTTGGCAAGAATTATTGATATATTATATGGTTCGGGTCGTTCGACCCTCGGCAATGCACAATATATTTATATGTATATTTGGATTGGGTCGTACGTCCTCGACATAACTCGTGCGTAAAGATATTGGAACCCCTTATATATTTGGTATTGTTTCACGGACTTGGAAGTTGAAAGGTTTAGATGAAAGAAATGACTTAGTTCTTACTTGAACGAAAGGATTGTTTACTTATTCGTGCTTGAGTTCTTTTATCATTGTATTATTCAGGCTTAATTAGAACTTTATATTATTATATTGTGGGCCCGTAGTGAGTGTCAAAGTCGAGCCCTCATCGCTACTTTTTCGAGGTTAGATTAGATACTTACTGGGTACATATTTTTTATGTACTCACGCTACACTTCTGGACTCAAATGTGCAGGATCTGAGGCAGATGCATCTGGATATTAGTCCGGCGCACACACTTGATTTACACTTAGAGACCTCACGGTGAGTTGCCTTCCAAGCCGCTCTGCAGCAGCTGGAGTCTTGCTTTTGTTACATTTCTGTCTATTTCCTTTTCAGAAAGTAGTTATAGTATTCTTTTGTATATTCTACTATAATGCTCATATACTTGTGACACTAGGTCTTGGCACACACTAGTAGTCTTATGATTTTGGATTTATTGTTATGACTTCGATTTGCACTCAATTGCTTTTGTTTAATTACTTTACATCTGTAAATTTCTAAAACTTTTACCAATGAGGAATTTTATTCACTTAACAAACATATTAAAAGAGGAAACCACTAGATTGATCAGCGTTGGTTTTCCTAGCAACGGTGTTGGGCGTCATCACGGACTATAATGATATTGGGTCATGACAGAAAGATTGGAAGAGCATTGACAAATATGGTGCTTTGATTAATATTTGTGGATTTTAACTCTAGTTATTTTGATTGAATTCGTTCATGGAGCTTTGAATTGATTGCAATTTTGTTCACCAAATTATTGAATTGAAAGAACTTTTGAATTGTTAACTAAACCAAGTTAGGAAAATATTGGACAGACGTTTTCCCATAGACGTTTTCCTAAAGACTTGTCTATTAACGTATTCTTACATATCTTCATAGTGATTTATATTTGCTTACCTCGTAGAGTTCAGATTTAATCGAGAGTTGAGTCTTGACTATACGATTAAATTAATCATCGAGTGAATTTGTGAGAATCATTATAACATTAGAAGTGAGTCTAACTAGAGTTGGATCCCAAATAGCTATCTTGCACCTGTCCTGACGCGACCCTTATTTCTCCCATTGATTATTTTTGTGTTGCTCAACTCTTATATTTCCGTGATCAATTTTTAATTGATTTAATTTTAATAGTTAATTTTAGTTCAACATTATTCCAAATCAAAAGTGTTGATCATCCTGGATAGCATTTAATCGGAAATTACTTGAATATTATTTAATCCAATCCATGTGCAGACGATACATAATGTATACTATTTTTGACTAGCGAACTTCAGTTTTACACGTTGATTTTGCACTTTCAATAACAGCTGAGATAATAACAGCAAATCGCGTGTAATCGGGGATTTGACCGATCATTTTTATATTTATAGCTATTAATGACTTTAATTATGACCATATTCTTATTAAAACCTCGAAGCTAATAGGCATAGTACATACGCGAACAACCCGAGGGTGCTGTCTCCACCTTTTGAACACGTCACACATATTCGTCGTAATAACTCCTATGACACATGTCATCACAGAAAATATCCCCGTGGCAGGTTTATTTTCCACTAGTACACTCTTCTTTGATAGTATCTTTCAAGTGTACTTTTATGGCCATATGCTCCCAACGCAAATCTTGTGAACAAGCCGTTTCTCTTTTGATCATGCAGATCAGACACTGGTCAACATTCTGCTTGGTCACCTACCAATTACCATACGTAACATTAGTATTGCTTCGTCATTTCCATTACACTGTGGAAATGCCAATATAGCGAATCTGTGGAGGTTTTCTCCCAGATAACAACGATGTACATATCTCCTTGAAATAATGCTGGTCCAACACTGCCATATCTGCATTGCGGGAAAATGACCAATTATACAATGAAATTGGTAACAAGATTGGAATAAAGGAACATGTACTTGGAGATAATATAACTACTTGCATTGTTGCTTGTCCGTTCGCCCTAGCTATCCTTGTACATATTCAAAGAGCAAAATTTTGTCTAGTTTAAGACTTCACACAAGGGAAGGCAGTTCATAAAATTCGAATGAAAGAGTGATGAATATACTCCAATCCACAAGCAACTTAATAACAATTTTTAACCTTTGCAAAAGGCTATGATTCCTATGAATTTGCTCATGATTCTTTCAAGTGGAACCGTCTTATATATATCGTGTTGGGTACAAAATAAAGATCTATCATATCTGGAGGAGTCGAGGGTAAGATTCTTAGAGTACTCAGGGACAAACGAATGATAGTCGACAAATATCTTTTTCCATTTTTCTGGGGTCTAAGTACTGTATTAATTCATTCATTTTTTTATGAAACGAAGCCAAGGAAATGTGACATCCATATCATTGTTTTAGAATTAACAATTAATTAACAAGTCTGACTGAAATGCTTCATATTGTACTTTTCTTTTACCGAAAATAGGAAGAAAGAAACACATTATCCCTGTGAGCTGCTATTAAGTTGGATTCGTTTCCTTCCCTTAATCTTATTCTGGACCTTTCTAAATATTATGAGTTTATGAACTACTCTTTTGTGTAACACATATCAAGTGAGATCACAAGTACCACATATATCAGCATGTATAATTTCAAGGAGTTTTGTGCTTCTAGTTGCTCCCTTCTTTGTGTGTTTGGCTTGTTTTCCTTTAAAACAATCTACACAATGCTAAGGATCGTAAAATTCAAATTGAGAAGGATTTCATTCTTGACTAATTTTTCTAGTTTTTCTTTGGTTATGTGACCTAGATATTCATGCAACAAGTAAGCAGAACATTCATTCACCAAACTGCATTTGCTTATAATATTATAATGCAGATTTAAAAGGGTTTCAGCAAATAGATTTGTTTACCTGTAAAACGGTATATCTAAATTTATACGTAGTTTTTAGACAAGTAAATTAATTGGATCCTGAAATAATAATTGAAGAAATATACGATACTTAGCCTTATAATGTGGATGACACAATAGTAATGATAATTCCATAAACACAATTTCCGGGCACAAGTATGTCTTTTATAATTTTGTCCCTTAGCCATTGCCTACTTTTTATGCGTTGCCTATGCCATCCTGAATCCCCATCCTTAGACTATATAGGTTCTGTCCTTGACCTCCCCCAGTGTGAGCACTGTTCGGGGTCCATGTGAGGCCCTTGTGAACTCTGACACATTGGGGTTTGGTTTCTAATCCCCCTTGAACTGTTTCTGATCATTTTTCTCTAGTGTGAGAACTTCCTTGGGTTCTTGAAGCCCTTGGTAACTCTGACACACTAGAGATTTGGGTTTTGTGTGCTATGGGTGAATCATTCACCACTGGTTATTGTGTCTCCATGAATATAAGCCTTGGAGTTGTTATGGGTTGAAGGCATGGGTTGCCCAGGTGTATTTGGGCTTGTTGTAGGCTCTCTATAGTTTATTTTACTCTGTAATTCATTCATTAACCTGTTCTATAATAGTGTTGTAACAACAACTTTGGGGTATTAGTAAAATGGGAAAGGGTTCTTATTTTTCTACATTCGTACTCACTGGGTAGAAATCCTGCCTAAAGGTTTTATGTGATGCGTTAGCAAAATTGTATGCTAGAAATCCTGCCTATAGGATTATACTGTGTTACCAAAATTGTATGCTAGAAATCCTGCCTATAGGTTTTATGTACTGTGTTGTTGAAATTGTGTGCTAGAAACCATGCCTATTGGTTTTTAAAATTAGTTTAATTATAGAAATCATGCATATAAGGTGTAAAATCAGTTTCAATTATCGTCCTATTAAGAGTCTATAATATCGTGCTATTTATCATCACTAAAAACCATGCCTATAGGACTCGATTAACTAATTCTGAATATGCTTTTGTGATTACCACTGTCAACTACTACGTGAATCACCTAGACAACATGCCTATAGGATTAAACAAATAATTCTGGATATTTTCCTATAGCCTGCCATTATTCACCAACGCCTAAAGCACCTAGATACCATGTCAATAGGCTTAATCATACTTTTCTAAAATCAGTAGGCAAATTTAGTTAGGCTCTAACAATCGCATTAAGAAACTGATTTCATATATGACTGCTTGTTTGTTCGTTCAACATCACATAGATGTCCTACCTATAGGATTCTGCGATTAATAAATATGCTTAGGTCAATCAGTTGCGTGCATTTGATGTTTATATGTGGAGGATAATTTGAGCTCAATACTTGTCTTTATTTGAAGGTCCTAACTGTTCTTTGTATGTCGCTTAGTATTTTTCAATTTTGAGAAACTTAGGTCGAGTCTAGAACCATCCTAAATAGAGGTCCCAATGCCTCCACGACCATAGGTAAGGGACGGGTAGTGCACGCATAGGACACGAGTTAGAATTGATTAGAGCGCCTTAGATAAAAACTCAAAGATTGTAATCGGGTAGCAGGAGATGATAGTCTGTGCCCGCTGAGTAATATGAGTAACATCCCCATCTCGGGGGAGTTACGAAGTATTATTTATGTTGCACGGGGTGATCCTATAGGCTAAAAATTTTAGGACCCCCCAATCCCTATTAAATAGTTTCTTCGCTTTCTTAGACTAATTCGCATAAGTTAAGTTCGGTCGGAAACCCACCGTTGTGGACCTCAAAGGGTACCTAACACCTTCCCCTCAAGGTAATTTGAGCCCTTAAACGATCTCTGGTGATGCAAACTGGTATAATCTGAGTTATTTGCAATAGGTGCCCTAATGCACCTTAATCCGTTAGGTAGAGACTCTCCAATAGCCAATTCCTTTTCCCTTCTCTCAAAAGGAGTTGTCGAATGTCAAAACCCAATTTCGCGAGAAAAAGGGGGCGCAACATGTGTTGTATGAGGTCTTTTGGGACATATTATATACCAAAATTAAAGTCTTGGAATGTAGTTTCCAAATCTCTTAATCGTTTGTTAATACGACATCTGGATAAAAGATATACACGTCGGAAGAAGGGCCAATGTTAGGGTGCCAAGCTAGCACCTATTTGACTTTTCAAAAGTGGATATATATGTCCCTTATGTACTCTCTTTCTTCAGTTACACGGACCATGACCAAAATAAGACCATAAACTTACCCTTAATCTCTTTACAAGGGTTTCAAAAAATATTAATCTCACCTCCGAAAGGTATCGTGACAGCACCTAGTCTCTAAGACTAGGTAAGCCTAATATTAGGGGAAAACTTTAAGAAAAAACACAATAAATAAAGGTAATAAGGGCATAATCTAAATAGCAAAATGATGCCGCTCGGCATATACAAAAACATACTCCCAAAGATCAGGAATATCACAAGTCACAAGCTTCTAATAACTATTGTAGCTCTAACAAGTCTGGAAGTACATAAGAAAAGACTCTAGTCGATGGAGTAGAAGGAGACTCTGAGGATTTTACGGACGCGGCAGAAATACCTTGTAGTCTCCTAGAATCAGCAGCAAATACTATCCTCGAGGCTGATAGCTCGTACCTGGATCTGCACATGAAAAACGTGTGCAGGAAAGGGCATGAGTACACCACACTGGTACCCAGTAAGTACGAAGCCTAACCCCGGTCAAGTAGTGACGAGGTCAGGTTAAGGCCCTACTGGAGTAAATATAATCAATTTAAAACAGTATAAGAGATAAGTAAATTCTACAGTAACAGTTAAAGAAAATGTTCGAAAACTTAACAGTCAAGGGAGCCCTCGGCTCAGAACAAGGTAAACACAACGTGGAATCTCCCGGGATACCGTCCCGTAGTTCTAGATGAATATGCAGTACATGGGGATCTCCCAAAATATATTAGTGGTCCCAAAATAAATATGCAGTACAGGGGGATCTCCCGAAATACGTCTGTAGTCCCAAAATAAATATGCAGTACATGGACTCCCGGAATACGTCCGTAGTCCCAAAATAAATATGCAGTACAGGGAGATCTCTAGGAATACGTCCGTAGTCCAAAAATAATTATGCAATACAGGGGGATCTCCCGGAATACGTTTGTAGTCCCAATTTAAATATGCGACGCAGGATGAAATGACAAGTATAACATCGAATTAAACAGTTTGTAGTAATCATAGATAAGGAGAATAAAGACTTAACTAAGCATGACGCACAGAAGATAAAATAGGCAATTAAACATGTAAGCATGCTTTTCTAATCTAAGCTAAACAATTTAACATATTGGTGCAATTTTATAGAAGAAAACAATTTATGTTTTAGGAAGGGAAAAATGATTTTGCAATAACGGCCCATGTACGTACTCATCACCTCACGTAAACGGTGCCCACACATCTATTAGTATCAAATATCCTAAGGGGAAAGTCCCCAATACAAGGTTAGGCAAGCCACTTACCTCAACCACTCAAATCAACTTGAAACCACGTTCTTTCAACGAATACCCAACTCCAAATGGCCCGAATATATTCAAATAAATTGCATAATGTAAATATAGCTATAAGCAACTAGTTCAACTAACCAATTCGAAGCTAAAACGCAAAATTAGAAAAATCGCCCAAAAAAGTCCCCCGGGCCTACGCCTCATAATCGGGTGAAATTTTCAAATTCTGAACACCCATTCGCTCCATACCAAATTTACTCAAAACCGGTACCAATTTCCCAATCAAAACCCAAAAACTCGGCCTAGGAACTTTTCTCAAATTTTCCCCCAATTTTCACTCCAAATCCGAAATTAGATGATAAAATTAAGCATAGATTAGCGGGAATTAATCAAAACTAAGTAAGAATTACATACCCCAAAAACTCACGTGAAAATCCCTCCAAAGATCGCCTAATCCCGAGCTCTCAAGCCCAAATAATGAAAAATGACATAAACCCTAGATTTTGGAACATTTTCAATTTGTCCAGGCATTTTTTCTCGCTATCGCGGCACTTGCCTCGCGATCGCGAAGCAAAAAAAGGTCTGCCCCTTATTTAACCTTATACTATCACGAACCTACCCACGCATTCGCGATTCACTTCCCCAGAACACCACGCGACCGCAACCTGCCTCACGCGATCGCGTAGAGCAATCACCTCAGCCTTCACCAGCTCACTTCCTTCTACGCGAACGCGACCCAGGCCATGCATTCGCGAAGCACAGCAACACACTCACATGCGATCGCGACCAGACCTCTATGATCACATAAAAAAAACCAACACGGCCCCAGCTAATCCTACATGATCGCGAACATATTCCTGCGATCACGTAGAAGATAACAAGAAGAAAAACACCAGCAAAAATTTAACAACTTTCCAAGTCCAAAAATGGCCCGTTGAGCATCCAAAACACACCCGAGGCCCCCATGACCTCAACCAAACCTACCAACAAACCCCATAACACAATACAAACTTAGTCGAGCCTTCCAACCAGCTCAAACAACACCAAAAACATGAATTAATCACGGATTCAAGCCTAAGAACTTAACATTTTTCAAAAAGCTACAAACGATTCCGAAACACGTCAAACCTAGTCCGAATGACCTAAAATTTGATACACATGTCACAAATGACACTACGAACCTACAACCACTTCCATAATTCCATTCTGAGCTTGATATCAATATTTCCTTTATCGGTCGAAATCGCCGAAAATCTAATTTTCGCCAATTCAAGCCTAAATCTACTACGAACCTCCAAAACACATTCCGGACACGCTCTTAAATCCAAAATCACTCAACGAAGCTAACGGTGTCGACGGAATTCCATTCCGGGTCCGTCTTCACACAGTTTTGACTACGGTCCAATTTTTAAGGCTTAAACTCACAATTAGGGACTAAGTGTCCCAAAACTCTCCGAATTCCATAACTAATCACTCTAGCAAGTCCCAATAGCAGAAACAAACATGGGGAAAGCATTTATTAGGGGATCAGAGCTCTAACTCTCAAAAACGACCAGTCGGGTCGTTACAATTAACATCCCGGGTACGAAATCAAGAAGCGATAACATTAGGACGATCCCTACAACGTAAGTATTATTATATTGCCTCTCTTTTTCTTTGTAGTTTGTGTTTTGGAAGGTACTTCATAGTTAATGAAACACCTATCTTTTGTATTTAAACACTAAATATTAAGAATGTTGATAAATTTGTTTCCTAATTGTTAGAACTCACGGGACAGTGATCGGAAGCCGTGAGTTCGATTTAGTTCACTTTTAGTGGACTATTTTGTAGTCCACTCGTGTTGGCATAATGTGCTTCTTATTTATGGAGTTTGGAAGAATAAAGGTCATGGAGAAACGCCACATGTGGTAGGGTAGTGGGTTGGTCTCTCGTCGTTGGAATTTCAGGCTAATTGATAACTTGTTGATTGGGTGTGTAATGGGATATTTGGGTTTTTAGTTGTATTGAAGGCCCCAAATTGTAGTTAGGTTGTTTTTGAGTTGATGGTTGTCTTTTTTTGTTGTCTTGCCTATAGTAGGATTGAGGGAGCAGTAAAATTAGGGCAAATGTTGCCCGTTTTATTTTAGAATCGATTTATCATTTGAGATACGTGGTATACTAGTGCCATCTAAGTTGTACATGTATTTATTTGTTATAGGTTGGCGCGCTAGTTGTCATAAGATCATTGTTGACTTGAATTGATGACTTGAGGTATGCTAAGGCTATCCATTGTTTCCTTTTGGCATGATCCATATGATACAACGAAACGAGCAAGCACGCATCTTTCACAAATGGTTCTACTCTTAGAAGTACTAAGGTTGCCTATGTTCTTGTTTCCCCATATGTCCTACTATCATATCGTCTGTTCATGGGTCTCAGAAAAAATTTATGTTGATAAATATTATTTCGTGATACTAACCGAAGGCATATTGATCTTATGATATTCATCGAGATCTTATTGACTTACTTCTTATGCATTGCATTCATTTATACATGTACATTGACCCATGACCAGGAGTTATATACACATATATTATATGTATATGGGGTACGAGAAAAGGTTATGGCATTATATACGCACCATCACCTGATCAGGTGGTATACATTGATGATTTAACCCACAGAGGCTGAGATGATATGATAGGAAGCCCTCAGAGTCTTGATGATGTTATGTATGCATATACCTATGCACGATGTGACATTTATATGCATATACATGACATTACAAATATTTCATGATTCATAGAGCTATTTAGACTTACAGGTTGAGTTCTTCACTCCATGTTTCTTTCATGTCTTTTATATACAGCTTTCATGCCTTACATACTCGGTATTTATTTTTAGTGACGTCTCTTTTGCCTGGGAACTCTATGTTTCATGCCCCATGTCCCGATAGAGCGGTTGAGAGTCCGCCTAGTATGCTATCATCTCAGCGGAAGGTGTTGGTGCACTCAACTTACTTCGAGGTTGCCTATTTCGTCAATATGATTAGGACATGTGTTTATTGGTATGACAGGTCCCTATCCCGAACTTTATGACCTTTATGTACTCCTAGAGTCATGTAGACAGATGTCATATAAATATATTGTCGGCCTATGTTTTGAGCCTACAAATGGTCATGTCGACCTTATAGGCCCATATGTTACATTTATAAATTTCTATATCATATTGGGTCATCTTATGTCTAGTATACCCTTATGTTTTATTCTGGTTATCTCATGACGACCCTTCTAGCCCATTTACCCACGATGGTGTGATAAGAAATATACGCTATGTTGGTACTAGGTTGAGTAATGTACTGGTTGCCCGTCGTGACCCTCTGATTTGGGTCGTGACAAAAGTGGTATCAGAGCAGTTCTGTCCTAGGGACTCTACAAGCCGTGTCTAGAAGAATCTTTTTTATGTGTGGTTTTGGAATTTTTGCTGGGCAGCAGCATTTTGATTTTTTGAAAATTTTGATTTTCTAGCCTTGCGATTCCGAGATAAGCTTCCTTTGAAAGTGGGGTTGCTGTTTCTGCAGCTATGGGCTTCAAAATCTTCTTAAAAACAATAGGTAAGCGAAAACATAGCATGATATAACTAGATGTAATTAGCGAAATGGGATTAATTACTAACTAATTCTTTTCAAATCCTATATTCTTTAAGTCTTTCCTATGTTTATTTGACTTAAAGTATAAAGTAAAGCATGTAATCTAATATATAAGTGTTAAATATATGTAGGATAGAATGTGCTCCCACTCTCCAATATGAAATGCGTCAACAGTATGAAATGCACAATGTGCTCCCACTCTCCAATACTCATCCACTCAATACTGTATATGGCTCACATGGCCCAGGGAAGATCCATCCCAGAATACATACACATTAGACAGAAGTCACTCAGACTGAGGAAGGCCGATCCAACCCTAAGGAGAAGATCCGTCTCCAGATAATGATACACCTCACAACCACTCGGTACTGTATGTGGCTCAACGGTACAGGGAAGATCCATCCAAGAATATGTACACACGTCACTGACCTCAGTCGCTCAGTACCGGTGGAAACAGGCCAATCCAGCCTCGTGGAGAAGATCCATCCCCAAGCATAACCACTTCGGACAAGATCCATGTCTAGGAAGATCCATCCCTCAAATACCACTGCGCTCACTGGGGGTGTGTTACAGACTCCAGAGGGGATCCTACAGCCCAAGCGCTATCATAAGACAGACCCAGGCATAATTAATATAACATATTGCGGCGTGCAAACCGATCCCACAACTGACACTCAATATCAGGCTCTCGATCTCACTCAGTCATCACTCTCCAGTCTCACTCACATGGGCTCACAATGCATGAACTAGCCCTAATCAATCATATAATGTGTAAAACAACAATTTCTGATACTGAGACATGATATGATATTCAATGACAGGACTGAGTATATAATGTCAATGAAACACATGTGATGACAGCATAAATGACCACTCGGGTCTCAACAATGTCGGCGTGAAGCCTTAACATAATGTCTAGCATGATTTCTAGCATGGTTTTCACTAAGATGACCGCTCGGGTCTCAACAGGATTGGCGTAAATCCATCAAGCATGATTTCCAATATGTTTACTTTAATCACATAGATAGAAGCACAAATATAAACAAGAAAGAACCACTGAACGGTGCCACAGAATGAACCAGTTCACAAGTTTCAAGGTGGACGCCCGCACACCCGTCACATGGCATTTGCGTCACCAAATTCTAAAGGAGCGAAGCCCACATCAAAATTATCAAATTACATCACAAATACCAAATTCGGCCAAACCGACCCCCGGGCCCATGCCTCGGAACTCGACAAAAATCAAAAACTACAATACTTACACTCTCACGAGTCCATACATACCAAATATATCAAAATCCGACGACAAATGACCCCTCAAATCCTTAATTCAAAGTCTCAAGTTTTCAAGTCCTAACCCCTCAAATTATACCATTAAATTCCACTAATTCCATGCTTAAACAGTAGAAAAATCATCACAAACACAAGAAATGAAGTCCAAGTAACTTACCTAATTGATAGCCTTCGATTTCCTCTTAAACTCACTGCTAAAAAGCTTCAAACCGTCCAAAAATGGTGAAAGATAAGTGAAAAATCGTGAAGGCAACCTTTTATAGGTTCTGCCCAGCACTTTCCGCTTCTGCAAAAATTATTTCGCACATGCGGACTGCTTCTGCGTCCAAAAATCCGCACCTGTGGAATTCACTTACCTTTTCCTTTTCCGCACCTGCGCCCAACAAACGCACATGCGGGCTCGCAGGGGCGGTAACACCTCCGCATCTGTGATGCACCTCGACCAGCCCAAATCCTGCACCTGCGGCGACCAAATGCACTTGTGATGACCGCACCTGCGGCCACCATCCGCATCTACGGAAACATAGAACAGCAGCACACCAGCATTCTTTAAGTGCGGAAAATTAATTTGTCAACCATCCAAACTCATCTCGATGCCCTCGGGACCTCAACCAATGATACCCACAATTCATATATGATTATTCAAACTTAGTCAAACCTTCGGTACACTTAAACCAACATCAAATCACCAAATTTACTCAAAGTTAAAGCCTACAGATTACTAAACTTTCGAAGTTCGCCAATGATGCCGAAAGTAACCAAACCTCATCCGAATGACCCAAACTTTTTTCACACACATCCCAACAACATTACGAACCTCCTCCAACTTCTAGAATTCCATTTCGACCCCGATAGCTAATTTTCCACTGCCGACCGGAAATCGCCAAAGATCCAATTTCGCCAATTCAAGCCTAAATCTACTCCGGACCTCCGAATGACATTCCGAACACACTCCTAAGTCCCAAATCACCTAACGAAGCTATATGAACCATAAAAACCAAATTCCCAGATCATTTACCGGTAAGTCAACTTTCGGTTGACTTTTCCAACTATTCACCCATTTTAAGAGACTAAGTGTCTAATTTCTCTCCACAACCACTCCAAACCCAAGCCAACCGGCCAAACACAACATATAAGAGCTGATCACACATAATAAAGCAGAAATAGGGAAAACGGGGCTAAACTCTCGAAACGACCGGTTGGGTCGTTACATTCTCCCCCACTTATACATACATTCGACCTCGAAAGTGCCTAGAGTAGTTCCAAAAACCATCAAAATTTGCCGATTAACCTTACCATGAAACTACCCGGGGGTGACCCTACGTCACCCCTTCCCATATAAGTCCAATAGCACAACATAGTTGAAATTTCGCAATCCAACCCTACCCATAAACCTTAGAACCAAATTTTTACTTCTGAAATAATTTATAAGATCAAAATCCCACATCTATAAACTGTATAAATCCGAACAAGCTGTATCAAACCTTTCTCGTAACCCAAGATGAAATCCCATGATATACCACATCACCCAAATGCCCATAGAAAAAATTTCTAATCACCATAGTTGTTCAAGCAACCAAAACCCAGTAATAACCCTACTCTTTTCTTTTCTTTTTTTAAAGCCAGTAATAACTCTACTATGAAACAGAGACTCGTTCTAACACCTTCATATACTGCTAATGATGAGAGAGAGACGCATAAATCCAATATCTGTCACGACCCGGATTTCCCACTCTCGGGAGTCGTGATGGCGCCTACTAGTGGAAGCTAGGCAAGCCAAACCTTAATTAATTTTTTCATTAACACGTTAACTCATTTAACAATTTTCAGCAATTGCATGCAAACAATGGAATTTAATAATAAAGGCAGAAGTCTCAAATTGTAGAAAAAATGAATAGAAATGCGGAAAATTCAACATAAGCCTCTACCCAAGATTGGTGTCAGAATACTCATGAACTACTAAGAGTACTAAATACAATCATTTGAAATAAAACACAACTGTTTGTCTCGAGTACAATGAGATACCAGACTGAAATAATAGATAGAGAAGACGCCGGGCATGCAGACGCTTGCAAGGCACCTCGGTATCTCGCTGGACTGAAGGCCTGCTCCTGCACTACTGCTGTTGTCCAAGACCTGGATCTGTGCAAAAGAGCACACAGTGCAGCATCAGCACAACGACCCCATGTGCTGAGTCTGTGCCTAGCCTAACCTCGGCGAAGTAGTGACGAGGCTAGGACCGGACTACCAAGTAAACCTGTGCAGTTCGAATATATATATATATATATATATATATATATATATATACAACGGAAAAGAAATACAGGAAGTAATCAATCAATAAAGGAAGGGGAACACGTTGCGGGGAGATAACAGTTCCATATAAGAAATCTCAAATAAAGAAAGGACCAACAAGGCAAAAATATCAATAAGGATAAGAAATCACAAACTTGCACGGCATCACCCTTCGTGCTTTTAATCTCGTCCTCATTATGCAGTGTATAATGTAATCAGTGTAAATCATGGAACGGCATCACCCTTCATGCTTTTACTCTCGTCCTCACTATGCAATGTATAATGCAATCAATGTAAATCATGACACGGCATCGCCCTTCGTGCTTTTACTCTCTTTCCTCACAGTATCAAACAACGCACGGCATCACCCTTCGTGCTTTAACACTCTTCCTCACAATAGAAAATAGTGCACGACATCACCCTTCGTGCTTTAACACTCTTCCTCACCCAAACAACAATCACAAACAACGGGCAAGGGAGTAAACAAAATAAAAATAGAAATCCCCGCAAGGGAACATCAATTAAATAATTAAATCCCGGCAAAGGAACATCAATTAAACAATTAATTCCCATCAAGGGAACGTCAATTAAATAATTAAATCCTGGCAAGGGAACAATAACAGTAATCTCCACATCCCAGCAAGGGAGACAATATCAAATAATGCACGACATCAACCTTCGTGCTTTAACACTCTTCCTTACAATAGCAAACAGTGCACGGCATCACCCTTCGTGCTTTAATACTCTTCCTCACCCAAACAACAATCACAAACAAGGGCAAGGGAGTAAACAGAATAAAAATAGAAATCCCGGCAAGGGAACAATAACAGTAATCTCAACATCCCAACAAGGGAGATAATCGCTAATGCAACAATGACCCGACGAGGGTATATTTTAGTAACTCTTTCTCTTTCTTTCACTTTCATTTCATAGTTTACTCTATTATTTGAGCCAATTCTCCAAAGGTTTCAACTATCTCATATATCTTCACCATTCGTGTTATAATTTGAGCCAATGCTCCTCGAAGTTTAAAGATCACAATTCCCTTCACATGCTCTTTACAACATATAGAAATGATCAATTAAGCATGGAAGTTACAACAAAATCGGAATATTCGTAATAATAAGACTCACAGTCATGCTAGACACCAATGTATAGATACTCGTCACCATGCCTATACATCGTACTCAACAATTAGCAAGTAGCAAATAAGACTCAACTCCTATTCCCTCAAGCTAAGGTTAGACCAAACACTTACCTCGGGTCCAAAATATAGCAATCAACCCTCTAACACCGCCTTTCCTTTAGAATTCAACTCCGGAATGGTATTATCTAGGCATAATCAACTCAAGTATATAAATAAGGATTCAATAATTCACTTACATAGCCTAATTACCCATTTCCATGCATTCTTCCAAAATAACAAAATTCGACCACGGGCCCGATTGGTCCAAACACGAGGCTTGGACCAAAATTCGATGCCCTATACCCCCACGAGTTCAAATATATGATTTGTTTTGAAATCCGACCCTAAATTGAGGTTGAATTGTCCAAAATCCCATAAACCCTAACTCTACCCAAACCCCCTAATTTCCACTTTGTTTTCATGATTTTTAGGCCTAGATTCTAGTGATTAGTTGATGACAGTGAGAGGAAATGATGTTAAGAACACTTACCTATGGAGCTATGGTGATGGAGGTCTTCAAATATCGCCTAAGGAGAGTGGGAAGGAAGAAGAGTGGTGAAATATGGAAGAAATCCCGTAATGTTTCTGTTTTGGGGCTTTTAAAATGGCTGGACTATTTTGTTCCCTGCGATCGCGGAAGAAAGGCTGCAATCCCTGAGCTTAAGGACCTACTACTATGCGGCCGCAGGAGGAAGGTTGCGATCGCAGAATACCAGTCCACAGACCTCTGCGATCGCGGAGTAAAAGGTGCGACCGCAGAGAAAGATCACCCAGCCCACATCCAGGTCCAGTGGTACACTATGCGATCGCGGAGAATAGAATATGATTGCATAGTGCACCCAAACNCTCCCCCCATCTCGATTAAGCCTATGCGATCGCAGAAGGACCTATGCGATCGCATAGAGCAATGTACCTGACACCAGCAACCAGCTTAAAAGACCAGATTTTTCTAACCTTTAGCTCTCCGTTAACTACCCGAAACTCACCCGAGCCCTCGGGTCTCCAAACTAAAAACACACACGACTCCCAAATCATCCTACGGACTTATTCAATCATTTAAATCACCAAACTATCCTCGAAAAAAAGGAATTAAACCTCAAATCTCCTAGAATTTTCTCAAAACTTCATAAGGCTTAACTATTCCGATTTTGATCCGAAACTCGACATTTCAAGCCCGTTTTACCCCAAATTTCACAGATAACTCACATAACATATATTCAACTTGTTCTGGGCTCCGGAACCATAATACGGGCCCGGCAACACGGTTTTCACATTAATTATCATTTTTAAAAGTCTTTATTATTTTCAGAAAATAATTTTCTTTAAAAAATTCATTTCTCGGGCTTGGGACCTCGGAATTCGATTCCGGGCATACGCCCAAGTCCCATATTTTTCTACGAGCCCTCCGGGACCGTCAAATCACGGGTCCGGGTCCGTTTACCAAAAATGTTGACCAAAGTCAACTTTAATCAATTAATCATTATGAAATCAACTTTTTATCAAGTTTTCACATAAAGGCTTCCCGGCTACACGCCTGGGATACGCACACATATCGAGGTGAGAGTTACAGAGGCCTTCGGGGCCTCGCATAATTTTTGCTAAATTACACAAGATGACCTTTTGGGTCATCACACTCTCCACCTCTAAAACAACCGTTCGTCCTCGAACGAATAGACGAAGGAAGTACCTGAGTCGGGGAATAAATGAGGGTAATGGCTTCGCATATCGGACTTGGACTCCCAGGTCGATGCCTCAGGAGGCTGACCTCTCCACTGAAAGCGAACAGAAGGGAAACTCTTGGATCTCAACTGACGAACATGCCGGTCTAGAATAGCTACCGGCTCCTCCTCATAAGATAAGTCCTTGTCCAACTGGACAATGCTGAAATCTAATACGTGGGCTGGATCGCCGCGATACCTCCGAAGCATAGACACGTGAAATACTGGATGCACGGCTGACAAACCAGGTGGCAAGGCAAGTCTGTAGGCCACCTCCCTTACCTTGTCCAGAATCTCAAATGGACCAATGTACCTAGGGTTCAACTTGCCCTTCTTTCCGAATCTCATCACGCTATTCATGGGCGACACTCGAAGAAATACCCGGTCGCCTATCATAAATTCCAAAACTCGAACCCTGCAATCCGCATAACTCTTCTGCCTGGACTGAGCTGTACGAAGCCTATCCTGAATGATCCTGACCTTGTCCAAGGCCTCCTGAATCAAATCTGTACCCAATAACCGAGCCTCTCCCATCTAAAACCATCCAACCGGAGATTGACACCGCCTACCATATAAATCCTCATAAGGAGCCATCTGGATACTCGATTGGTAGCTGTTGTTCTAGGCAAACTCTGCTAAAGGCAAGAACTGATGCCATGATCCTCCAAAGTCAATAACACCAGCTCGGAGCATATCCTCCAATATCTGAAATTCCGCTCGGATTGCCCATCCGTCTGAGGATGAAATGATGGACTCAACTCAACTTGGGTGCCTAACTCTCGCTGAACTGCCCTCCAAAAATGCGAGGTAAATTGTGTGCCCCGGTCGAACATGATAGATACCGGCACACCATGACGGCGAACAATCTCCCGGATATAGATCTCAGCTAACCTCTCGGATGAATAGGAGACTGCCACAGGAATGAAATGTGCTGACTTGGTCATCCTATCAACAATGACCCAAACTGCATCGAACTTCTTCCGTGTCAACGGAAGTCCGGTAACGAAGTCCGTAGTGATCCTCTCCCACTTCCACTTGAGAAGCTCAATCCTCTGAAATAAACCACCAGGCCTCTGATGCTCACACTTAACCTGTTGACAATTCAAGCACCGCGCCACATGTGCCACAATACTCTTCTTCATTTTACGCCACTAATAATGCTGCCGCAAGTCCTGATACATCTTCGTTGCGCCCGGATAAATAGAGTACCGGGAACTATGGGCCTCCTATAAAATCAACTCTCGAATCCCATCAATATTGGGCACACAAACTCTCCATGCAATCTCAAAACACCATCATCATCTAAGGTCACCTGCTTGGCGCCTCCGCGCTGCACCGTGTCTCTAAGGACACACAAATGGGGATCATCAAATTACTGATCACAGATACGCTCCAAAAATGGAGAACAAGCGACCGTACAAGCCAACACTCCACTAGGATCAAAAATATCCAACCTCACAAATCGATTGGACAAAGCCTGAACATCCAAAGCAAGCGGCCTCTGACTGACCGGAATAAAAGCAAGACTGCCCATACTAGCTGACTTCCTACTCAAAGCATCGACCACCACATTTGCCTTCTCCGGGTGATATAAGATGGTAATACCATAATCCTTCAACAACTCCAACCACCTACTCCCTCAAATTCAACTCTTTTTGCTTGAACAAGTACTGAAGACTCTTATGATCAGTGAACACCTCACACACCACACCATACAGATAGTGCCTCCAAATCTTCAAAATGCGTGAACAATGGCTACCAACTCCAAATCATGCATTGGATAGTTCTTCTCATGAATCTTCAACTGCCTCGAAGCATAAGCGATGACCTTGCCATCCTACATCAACACTGCACCAAGCCCAATACGGGAAGCATCGCAATAGACTGTATTAGGCCCTGAACCTTTGGGTAAAACCAATACCGGTGTCGTAGTCAGAACTATCTTGAGCCTCTGAAAGCTCGCCTAACACTCGTCCGACCATCTGAACTGGACACCCTTCTGGGTCAACCTGGTCATTGGGGGTGCAATAGATGAGAGCCCCTCCACGAACCGACGATAGTAGCCTGCCAATCCCAAGAAACTCCGAATCTCTGTAGTTGATGCTGGTCTAGGACAGTTCTTGACTGCCTCAATCTTCTTCGGGTCAACCTGAATACCCTCTGCTGATACGACATGACCCAGGAATGCAACTGAACTCAACCAGAACTCACACTTCGAAAAACTTTGCATATAGCTGACTATCCTTCAGAGTCTGAAGAACCACTCTGAGATGCTGCTCGTGCTCCTCCTGACTGTGGGAGTATATCAATATATCATAAATGAAGACTATCATGAGCGAGTCCAAATAAGGCCTGAAAACTCGGTTCATCAAGTCCATAAAAGCTGCTGGGGCATTTATCAACCCAAATGACATCACCAAAAACTCGTAATGCCCGTACCGAGTGCGGAAAGCTGTCTTAGGGACATTTGATGCCCTAATCCTCAACTGATGGTAGCCAGATCTCAAGTCTATCTTTGAAAATACTTTGGCA